>JAQBSW010012776.1:0-15777 GCA_029291075.1 Eudiplozoon nipponicum
ACATACTTGCATATATATTAGTTCTCCGCAACAAACATTATTTAACTGCTAATCTATTTATTGCAGCCTGAGCTGAATCTTGATTGACGAATACGAATACGATATCGTCTGCATAGTAATGCTTGACTAATCTACCCTCCTCGTGAGAACTTCGATACTAGCATCACCAAGGTTTGAAAGAGTATAGTTCATAATGGCATCTATTACACTTTTAAACATAAATGAGGAAAGTGTACACCCTTGACTAACACTACTGTTAAGGATGAAGTTGTGCGATAATTCTATGTAAACCCTAAAGCGATCAGTATTCTTTGTGTCGACATCTCTTTAATATTTAAAGTTAGCGAAATATCATATTTCTACGGAATATAAACTAGAAAGTTCCGAACCAGTAGGTCAATTGCACACGTGAGATCCAGAAGTGCGGTTATTGAGAGAAAGTGATATAAATACACTTTATAATTATTGGTTTTGAAGTGAAAATATTGTCTCTAGAGCTTTGTCCTGGTCGGAATTCGGTTTTCTCATTTTCATAATCCAAACCACAAAAGGGCTTTGATGGTGAATGTCAGACAAAGCAAATTGCCTAGATATGACTGAATTTAAGCTTAAAGCACGATAATTAGCAAACGCAATACAATTCCATTTATTGAAGAGGGAAATGCTCGTCAATTCGTTCTTAGCAACCGGCACATTTTCGCTTTCTATGTCGTCAGAAAAAAATAGTCAATACGACTGTCCTTAGATAAGGTCGATAGCAGATTAACTCGGTCGTTTGTTCAAAGTTACTGTTTCATATTATTGATACGAGCATACTATCGAAGATCAGGACTGATGTAGGCGTCAGTAGGAATCGTTCTTTAAATTGTTCTGCCGACCGATCAAGCTGAAGTATTTTCTCGGTTATTAGATAATTATACCAAGTTTTGACAACTTTTAATCTCCTCGGACCTGCTTTGCGAGTAATTTGTTATAAACTTCGGATTTTACCTGATGGAATGCTTCTTCTGTCTCTTCAGTCTTTGGGTCAAAAAATGGGATACCAAATGTCATATTGTGTTATAGTTAGGGTCTAATAACTGTACGAGTCTTATTTTTGAAAACTGCCTGACTAATTCTGCGGGAGACCGTAGTAAAATAAACACATGTCATTGAAATTTGCCTAGCTGATCTTATCTTCATCAACAGGACGTTCAATTTAACACTATCAGGCCTAGTTAACCTCTATTTTAGTAAATGTTTATATTTTTGCAGTAAATACAAGTTTTTGAGTTGGCTTCTATCTATTTCAGGCTTATTCTTATTTAAACAATCACTGATTGCGCAGGTGGTGGTAATTATTCGTGAAAATACGTTTGTGAGATTGAAATCAACACTAATCCCACTATATTATTTTGCTAGGTTGTTCGACAACTGGTTAAATGCAATTGGATTGGTGTTTACTTCAAGTTCGCAAACTTGATTTAACGAATTATACTTAATTAGCTTTTCGGAAAATATGAGTGAGAATCAGCAACGAATTTGTGCATGGTCCTGGTCGACATCCGTGTTCAGAGTCATACAACGAAGCTATTAATATATATATATATATATATATATATATATATATATATATATATATATAGTACAACTTTTACGCATTCACATACATATGCGAACAACCGTGCATGGTGACCTGTGCGCACGTTAATAGTCAATGTGCTCATTTTTAAATTAATATTGAAAATCATTTATCCTTTCAGGAAATATATGCTTAGCCAAATGGGATGCACATTTAAATATGTTAATTTGTCAAGCATAACCAGTCTTTTTGAAATCGGTGAAAAAGTTTTGTCATCTTGTTTCTTGTTGACAAAAGAATAGTTGGTGTTAAAAAGCCGACACACTTGACAGTTATAGCCATGTACTCATCATTTCAGTTAAACTGACTAGGCAAGCAGCATAACTAGGCCGAAAGTATTTTTGTGGAAATATATACGCGCCTGCTATGAGGGCCGGATACGAGTGTAAGTAGAAAAACAATAATAGTACAGTCACCGCGTGGACTTGTCCACTAAAATAGTGGATAGGGCAAGGTGAGACAGCAAATTAGAAAGAAGTGTTTGCACTGGGTCTTTCCAGTTGGTAGCAAAATAAATTTATACGCTGAACTTAATTGAAACACCATATTTGCGTTGAATGTAGGCAAGAACAGTTCAATTTTTTTAATGGTATGCCAATAACTGTTATTAACTTGTTTAACTTGAGTACAACCTAGTGGTTCGAATTGTAATTTAACATGTGCATTGGTCTTTCGAACTTGTAGTTTTGTCACTCATGGCATATTTTAATGACTAGTGTTTCTGAATTATGGGTCACCCACACCTGAAAGTGAGGGCCATCTCAGTTATGTCATTTTACATTGAGTGTGTAAAACGAATAGTTAACGCATGCAATTGATAAATTATTATTCAGCCACTCTGGTCTCAATTAGTTAGATGAAAACAACAGTTATGAAAATGCACACACACACACATGTGACACGCGAATATCTAATGAAAGGTCAGTCTGAAGTATAAATATTATGGCTAGAGGAAATAACGCGCTTGCTTCATTAGTTTCGTTTGTTAAACTTGTGAGGCATATGCAACTGATGAAGGCTAACGGTAAGTTAGGCCGAAATATTTTATCAAAAGAAAACTACTGGAACAATGAAAGCTGCGTTAGTGAAAACGCAGATCAGGTAATTTCAATTAATCCAGGTTCGCAAATAAAAACACCATTCAAGTTAAATATTTATTCTGTGCGTTTACATAATTTTGATCTAGTTCTTTTCACTAACAGCCTCGTGCTAGGTTCGTTAGGCATAACTCATAATTCGTATTAGTTCTCCGCAATATTGATTTTATAGAAATATTATTCATTCGATAAAATGATGCCATGATTACAATGAAAAGCCAGATTATGAAGCTTTTGATGGAGAATCAGGTGCACACAGTAGGTGCTATTCACAATTGCAGTGCAATCATTGTTTTGGTGGGCTTTGAATGTGTGGTAATTATTGTGTTAATGGAGTTATTTTTTACGTGGCACCGTAAACTATATTTATTTGAAGTAAACTCTTCTATTACAATATTACGCAAGAGTAAAAGAGATTGCGACGCGCAATTTTCCAATATTTCTTCATCGAAGTTATCGTATGCTTGAGTAGTAATACAACCTCCTATTAAGGAGTGGACAATAAGTACGCCCCACATACGTACATGAGATTGAACATTTCATCAGTACTGAATTTGGTATCTCATTTTAGTCCATGATTAACTGACTTATTACAAGGTATGTAATTTATTATTAATAAATGCGTATAATGACACTTCTCCACAGCTCGAAATATGCATGCCTGTTTACCTTTAGAAAAAGAAATAAATTACTTTAAATTTGCTAATACCGATATGTGTATTTTATCAATTGTTTCATCATGTAATAGTTTTGAACATGTTGTGTAGCACAGTATTTTATCTGTTTGCGTGAATCAGATTCACTTTTTGTTATTCGACTTCAGCCATTCAGTCAAAGAGGAAGCAAACAACCGCAAATTGACAGCATTACATAGGTGAACACATTAAAATTGCGATTTCTAAATGCATTTCGGTCAATTTTCGGTAAAACCAATTTCGATTAATGTTTCGACTAAAAGTTATGTGTCTTAATGCAATTGGAATTTTTGGTTCAATAAACCACTAAGTAAATAGGGCGTTATTGTCATTCATTTGAAAATTCAACTGTTATGGACTTCAGCACTTGCCAGACGCCCACAGTAATGTCTACAACCACAGGGAACTTGATTAGTATCCTATTTCGGGCTACACAGGTCTAATTGGTTGTGCGACTCATATTAAGTGTACCTGTAAAATTGATAATGCAGATAATCGACTTATATCGGCCGCGTAACCGTATGCAAAAATAGCCCCAATTAGTTATAGTTGCTAAAACTACGTGCGTTGTGCAACAACTTAATATTATTCATTTTCTTTTCTACAAATTCTGTCCTTTAAATGAATTATGTTAGATTAATTTATAGTAACTAAAAATTTTTTAGTATTATTAGAATTAGTATCATTTTTCACTAAATTAATTAAAAATAAGTTTACTCTGCTGCAATTCCGAAATACGCAATCTCAGAATATGCAATATGGTTCTTCTTCGATTCTCTGAACCATCTCAGTTTTGTGTCATTTTGGATATCATTAACAATCAAATAAAGCATATACGTGCCAAAATTTGCACGAATCTTCCAAGTACATACTTCGATTTTGAGAATGCGGCAGCAAGTGTGAAGTTAATTACCTGGCCCTTGCTTGTTGGATGTGATTTCCGTTGAAAAAGGCTTCCGAAACATGAGGCCGAAATATTAAAATTAAAAGTGAAGAGAGTGGATTCAGACACTTTATTGGATACAACAGGGGCCAGGTAACTAATCTATGTGCGGAAGGGCGGCTCATTGGTTAGAGCAACAGGTTCCGAAGCAGACGTGTCCAGGTTCGAGCCCTGTCCGCAGCAAATTCTGGCCAGTACATGATGAGTTCCCAATTAGAACGAAACCGGTCTACAGGACGAATTGCCTTTTCTACACCATACAATTCTTAGTTTACACTGACATATGTAAGTAATTAATGGGTCAAGTGCTTATATCAAGACCGCAACCATATAGATTATAGTAACTAATCTATCTCCTGTCGTGCAACATTTCTCGTTTAAAGTATAAAATTAATTCATTAAAGAATTTGCGCTAACGCCGGAGTCATAAAAATTAGACATTCGAAGCACGTGGATGCACGAGTACTGATTATATTTATATAGTTATTGGATAAAATACAGACTGTATTAATTAAACACACAGTTTTGAATTAAAAAATCACTGACGAGCGTATATTCATTAAAATAAACTGCGAGTCTTGTGTTGGTCTCTTTTTAATCACTTATGCATGTATACGGCAGTAGCATTTTGTTCTTCCACATATACACACTAAGACTTGGTATCATTCAACAAATGACGGAATCGTTGACAATTATTTAAATTTGTTTTAGATTATTTGACTTTGCTACTTATTTACTAGACAAGCTAATGTGGCATGTTAGTTAAGTAATCACAGTTCATTATTAAGCTGCGTAGTTCATAAAAAATGTATCAATTGAATGTGGCTTCGATTAATCAAACCGAAGCATGCAAATATGTTACAACTATAACTGGTTCCGAAAAGAAATAATAGAAGAATAAATTAGGGTAAGTGAAATGGTGAAAAATAGCGTAAGGATGAATAATTATATTTAAGGCAGTGCTATTTATACTTTTAAATCGAAATGATTCGTTATAAAGGAATTTTTCAATCTAATTTCATTTGGTATGTAATTAAATTCCTAAAAAATAAGATAAACACGTCAATTACTGAATACACCAATATGAGTGGATACTATAAAAATTAAATTAATGACTTCATTTAAACAATATATACCTAAAAACTGTCTTGATATAAACACCAGTCCCATTTGTCAGTATAACCTGAGCATTGTACAATGTAGATAAGGCAATTGATCCAGTAGATCAATTTTATCCTTATTGGGAACGCTTCACGTACTATCCAGAATTTTCCGCGAGCCGAGCTCGGACCTGGGCTCATTTGATTCGGAATCTGTCGCTCTAATCACCAATAATGACAAACCGATCTACTGGATAAATTGAATTTTTCCAGTGGTTAGAACAGCAGATTACGAAGCAGACGTGCCCAGTTTAGCGTTCAGTCCAAGATGAATTTTTGACAGTCTTGAAGAGTTTCGAAACCGGTCGACTAGACCAATTTCCTTATCTACATTCTTGGTCTAGCCTGACAAATGTATGTATATAATGAGACTGGTGTTTATATCAAGTTTGCAAAATATATTTAAATAATTCTTATCACCACCCGCACGATCAATTTTCCTTTAATTTAGAAAAACATTTAATCTACTGGTGTTTTTATAAATAATTTGCTATGAGTGAGTAAACATTTTTATGACAAAACATTCGACTTCTGCTATGCTTACATTTATATTACAACCAAGGTTAGAATTTTTTAAGCAACCATTTCTTGCCTTGGTGGTGGAAACTATTATTTAAGTCAAGGTAGCGAGAAAAAGATAGGCACGTATGCTATTACACACACAAATATATATATATATCATTGTGAACTAAGCATTGTATACGGTAGCACAAACAAATTAATCCAGTAGAACGGTTTAATATTCATTGGGAACTCTGCAAGTACGTTCCAGAATTTTTCCGCGAATGAGGCTCGAACCAGGGCATATTTGCTTTGGAGATGGAGATTCTATTCACTGCACTACCCTCCCACTTACTACACATAATATGCGATCATATGCTAAATTTTGTTTTTTTGTCAGCATTTTTAACATTATATATCAACTAGCCAACACATTCTGTCACTAAAGAATAGACAAAACTGTACAGCACTTTACGAGTTTCCAATGGAGACGAAACCGTTCTATTGGATGAATTCCCTTTGCTAGTTTATGCAGCGCATATTTACACGGACATGTTTTAATTTAATGGGATTGTTATTTGTCTCAAGTTTGCAAACTTGATTTAATTAATTATTATAATTACCCGCTCAATCGATGATTGTTCTTTTGCATAACTTTTCAATTCAGTGCCAATTCCTCAGATGGCGTCTTGTCTGTTCCTTAATTAAAGATGTGGAATGGTTATTTAAAATTTCAAATAGAAAAAGATGCCACAGGCTACATCCGAAGGAGAGGCTAACCAAAAACGTAAGTTAGTACATAATTGAATATTTTTGCCGTGCGCAGCAGAGCTGCACCGTGAATAGTGTCCCAAACCCCGAAGTAAATAAAAACATGTTCGAGCACCGTTCGCGTCAAAATTCTGGACAGTATTTGAAGATTTCACAGTGGGAACAAAACCCCACTTCGTGATAACCTGCTTTTGCTATCGTACGTATTGCGTAGTTTATACTATTAAATACGTAAAACTAGATTGTCGTTTATCTCTAATTCGAAACCCTGATTTAAATAATAGAAATATGAGTTTTTATTTATCGGTTAAATTAATTATGGGAATCGTCACAAAATAATTATTTTATAAATAATGAATCTATTACATTTAAAATAGAAAAATATCTATGTATTAATACAAATTACTAAAAGCCTTATTTGGAAGAGAACTTCTGATATTTGTAGAATTAATTGTGCAATTTAAATAAACCGAGATTAGAATTTTTCGTCTAGACTTATCATAAACAACAATTTTTCTTTTTTTACGCAAATTATTCGAAAACAAAAGTTTTATTGAAAAATAATCATGCGCCGAATACTAATTTTAAATGCATGCGTAGATGTAATTGATAAGCATTTTCAGAAATAAAAAATGCATATTTCATTATATATATATAAACACTGAATTTAAAAAATCTCAATCTAATAAAATTAGGCATAAATTTTAATCGTGTGTAATGCGCTGTAACTGGAGCACTGGGAATTTGCTGTATGGACATATCTCACTTGGTTTGGGCTTAATCAGTGCTTTCAATCCTGCCTACTATTGTTGTGTTGCGCAATATGGATTAAACTATGGACCGTTAGAAGAATTTCTTTGATATAATGTGTAGTCACCATGCAGAGTCATGCAAAATCAAAAAGTGATTCATTTTTCACCCCATATAACCATAAGTCGTTCATGGTTATATGTGGACTGTAAAAGAACACTAGGTCATCCATTCCTAGTGAGGATGGTTTGTATTCGGAGTTTTCCTTCTCTTAGATAGTCTGCAAACCATGGCTAATCAGCAGTATCTGCCCAGATGCCAGTGGCCAAAGTTTCCTTCAGCAGCCGAAATTTGCCCTTCTCTAATTCTTCAGTTTTAACTAGCAATCTATGTATACATTAATATTAAACTATAATATCGTAATTTTATTATAGAAATATTGAAAGCGCAATCCAAATATCGCAAAAGAAATTCAAAACAAATTAACAAGCAAAGTTATTTCGTCGGTACCCGGCACTCATCAATTACTTGCTGGAAATTCAACGGCCGAGTTTCTAACTATAGAGCATTTTATTCAGAGTTTTGCAATTGATCCATTACGACACCGAATCCGCGAACCGCGCGCAATGTTCATTTTTCAAACAACTTATGGTTTTAGTCAGACTTTCATTTAATTGGATCATATTCGATATCGTATCGGACCTCAGATTTCAAAAAACGTTTGCCAATCTTTGTATATAGAAAACAAACCTGGGAAAGTAATACAAGAACTACGGTCTAACGTGACACCGAATAGGACTAATCAAGAAACATCTTTTGGTGTAAAATGAATATTGCATGCAATTGGCAGTTTTGATGGCAGAGTGGATGAGTTGGAAGACTCTGAAGAAAATGTCTATGGGTTTGAATCCAGGCTGCAGCAATTTTGGCGATTGGTTGATCAATGCCCAAAAAAGATGAAACCAGTCCACTCGATGAATTTCGTTTAATATCTTACGCAGTGCTCAGACTTAGCTAAAAACATTTATATGTGTGTGTGTGAGAGAGAGAGAGAGAGAAAGAACAACGTTAATCCATGGGTTAACATTTATTAATACATATTATTTTTACCGGTATCTATAACCACTATTCTAGATTTGTTAGTGATGTTTTCGCTCAACCAATCTTAACAGTATATTCGTCTTGACCAATCACAACTTAGCTATGTCTAATTTACTATTACGAAATTTAGACTTCTTTACACACACACACACACATATATATATATATATATATATATATATATATATACACGCTTTGTTAAGTAATTTGACAAAATGAATTGGAGGCAATACCGAATAATTTTTATAAAAACGGTAAATGTTATGACGCACATTCACACGTAAAATATATTGTGCGGCCATTATACACACCAGTAAATTTACAATTATTCTTCTTCCATCTGTAATAAATTACTTCAAATACCGTATTGTCAAAACTGATTCCTTAGTCTAAGTGTGGTTACTCATCGCTTCTTGCTGCAATTAAAACATTCAATTCAGGATATTTCGAAGTGCAGTCACAAATTATCAGGTGTTCGGTAATTGTTCGTGAGCAGTTCTCTTCACCAAATGTGCTTTATTTAAAGTGCCCAGTAAGCCTCTTTTGAAGAAATGATTAGTCTTTCCCAAATATGCCTCTTAGCGTTAACAATAAGTCGCATCTTATCAACAGTAATCGAAAGAAACTATGCTGAGCATATAAGTCTGACTATGGCCGTTTATTGTTGATTGATCACCCGAATTTCAACCAATTTTTCATTTATTCAATAATTGAGTGTGCATTACGAGCTGCGCGAATTATTTTTTCATAGATATAACAACGAAACTGTATAATAGAACAAACATTGGTTGCGCAGGCCGTATAAACAATTATTTAAATCAAGGTTGAACTCTTGATCTAAACACCCGACCAACTATATGCATATATTTTTTGGTATCAATTGAGCATTTTTATGATTTTAATGAATAAACGAAACTGTACGTCAGAGTCATCGTTTTCTGAACAGAGACAAGGGGATATTTTCACCCAATTCTCAAAGTTCCCATATATCAGCATTGGCATCCATGTCTTAGTTTTGTATATCACAGTAAAATAAATTAAGATCACGTTTTTTTCAGTCTGTGGTATATGCTTAAGTGTGCCAAAATTTTATATTTTAATGAATTGTAGTGTTAAATTTTGATTAATGCACAAAAGTTTATTTAAATTTATATTTTATTTAATATTATGATATCTTGCAATAAAACATATAATAGCTATGGATTCTTGATTGCAACGACCTAACATCTTCGAGTTTATGTATTAGGCAGTTGTACCAAATATAAATGAACTAGAACTGTAAGCCAAATTAAGAATGAATAAAAATTGTAATCTGTTGCACACACACACACACACACACACACATATATATATATATATATATATATATATATATATATATATATATATATATATATATATATATATATATCAATTACTGGTTACAAGTCGATGGAATTTGGCGCCAAGTCATAAACTTAGACGAATTAAAGTGATTTCAGATGCAATTAAGCATAAATTTATCAACAGTATGACGTTAAATAATGCACGCACGTAATAAATAAATAAATAAATAAATAAATAAACATATATACATATATATATATATATATCTATATATATATATATATATATAAATATAATTGTGTAGTACGTGCCATGGATCGATCGCATTGGATTTAGTCGTAGATTGGAAACAAATGTGCTCCGGTTAAAGGTTGGTCCATGATAAGTTCTGGAAAGTACTTGAAGAGTTCCCTATAAACACTAAAAGGGTCTACTGGATAAATTACCTTCGCTATTTGATGTAATGCTGAATTCATATTGATAACATATACTTAATATATATAATATAACATATTTATTTATCTATATATATATATATATAATATATATATATATATATATGCGTAAACAAAGACAGACATGTAAACAATAATTGATAGCGCGGGTGGTGATAACAATTCTTTAAATAAATTTTGCGAATTTAAAGTAAACACCAATCCCATTGTATTTATCAGTCGTCGAACGACATTCCAAAATGTATGCGACTGCTAAACGTGAGAGCCGCAATCAATTTGAATTCCATATATATCAATGCGGTTTGATCCTCGTAGTCAGTTTGCCGTCGTACTGATGATGATCATGGAAGGTCGAAACGCGTCAGTGCGTTGCGACTGGCGGTAGTTTTGCTATGTTGTTCGACGACTGGTTAAATACAATGGGATTGGTGTTTACTTCAAGCTCGCAAACTTGATTTAAAGGAAGACATACATGGCTAACAGGGATTGGTTACGACATATGTACAGATGTGATTGGATGAGGGAAATGTATGATATATATATATATATATATATATATATATATATATATATATATATATATATATATAGAGCGCAAACCAACATGCTGAATAAAATATATTTTTGTGTCTGTTTGATATTTGACAGTTCGCGATGAATTCCAAATAAGGACGAAACCGATCCACTTGATGAATTGGCTTTTCAACACTATACAATACTTAATTTATACTGACAAATGTAAGTAATTAAGGAGTCAGGTTTTTATATCAAGATCGCAACCTTGATTGAAAAGTAATTTATGATACTTGTATGAAAAGAAAATATGACTACTTGTAGTGAGCACCTCTGGCGTAGATTTTTATTATGTTTTACCAATTTAACAACATAATAGCTGTTGTTTATACAATGCTCGCGAACTTGAAGCAGTGATTAATTATTACCTCTAAAAAGAATGTAAAAAACAAAATTGTTAGATTTTGTTTTGTGGCATAATTTCCGCTTTTTCTTGATATTATTGCTCAGTTTGTTTTGGTGATAGTGGCATTTCCCAGATTACTTCCTCAACAATTCAGTTAATTTTAATATCTATCATTATGTTATTGCACACCCTTTCTCTCGCAAATTTGACTAATTTTTACCTTTTATTTTGCGAAATATATAACTCCTCAGGGCATTGTTTTAGAACAGAAGAACAATGGACAAAAAGAGTACTTGAGTGCAATTTAAATGAACAGCACCTTCGGAGTGGTTGTCAATTAGCAAACGAGTGAACCACTCGAAAATATGCCGGCGTTTTTGTTCTTTCAATCCCAAATTATTGTGTATTAGCATCGCATTCATTAAACTTTAAAAATTCGATTTGAATCCTCCACTCCACTTTTATAAAGCCAATGGCATGATCATGGAAAGTCGAAACGCGTCAGTTCATTGCGACTGGCGGTAGTTTTGTTATGTTGTTCGACGACTGATTAAATAAAATGGGATTGGTGTTTACCTCAAGCTCGCAAACTTGATTTGAAGAATTTTTACCACCACCCGCGAAATAAATTATTGTTTAATAGTGTTATCTATAAATACTAATATATGTGGCGAAAGCTGCAATTTGTTAATGTTCGTGACTGCATAGAAAATGTGCAGCCGAAATTTCCAGTCAAGTACAATGTATGCAAGCCTACTAGAAGTGAGATCCGCATATCTAATTTTGCTTTCCATATATATGAAATGCGGTTTCTTCCTCGCTAATCAATTTGCCGTTGTACTCTGATGATCATCATGGAAGGCCGAAAGGCGTCAGTGCGTTAGGCTAGCGATAGTTTCACTATGTCGTTCGGCGACCGGTTAAATACAATGGGACTAGTGTTTACTTCAAGCTCGCAAACTTGATTTAAAGAATTTTGACCAGCCCCGCGCAATCAATGATTGTTTTATTTTATTACCGATATATATTTGAGGAAAGCTGCAAAAAATTATTGTTCGCGATTGCATAGAAACTGCGCAGCCGACATTTTCAGTCAAGTAAAATGTATGCATGACTACTGGAGGTTAAAGCCGCATATCTAATTTTTCTTTCCACATGTATATATAGACGGTGCGGTTTGCTCCTTGCTAATTCAGTTTCGCCGTCGTAAACTCTGATGATGATCATCGGAAGGTCGAAACGCGTCAGTGCGTTGTGACTGGCGGTAGCTTATGCTGCGTTGTTCGACGACTTGTTAAATACAATGGGATTATAGTTTACTTGAAGCTTGCGAACTTGATTAAAAGAATAGTATAGGACCCGCTCGCCTGCCAAGATTGGGCCCACATGCGCGTCATAGTTGGTGGCATCGAGTCAAGCTCAGTGTTGATCCTGTTGCAGATTTCTAGCAGAACAGTCTTTGTAACTCTTATTTCTTAGTTTAGCAGAGTTAGCTGCCAAGTTTGCTCGTGGTTAAGACGCGATACAGTGAAAATCGCAGTAAAGCATTTATGCTGGTGTCAACTTGCCTTAAAGCTATGCCGGCATTATGTTCATGATTAGGTTGCCTCAACTAGAGGTTTTCTTTTACCAACTTCTCCATTCAAAATTGATGAAGTTAGCTTTAATTGCGTGATTTTGCACGGTAAGGACAAAAGGTAAATGCAAAGGGTAAGGTTAAAAATACGTCTCTGTAGTTTCACTTGGTTGGATTTACACTTGCATTGTATTTCTATTGAACGGAATGATCAGCATTTTATTGACGCACACGCACGTGCGCGAAGTACGCCTATCTAGTGAAACATCAATTAATTTTATAAGACCAGTGTGCTCACCACAAGCTGATTAACCAGCGCTTCTGGACGGGTGTCTTTGATACACTCATTTTATTTTCGAAATGCAAACTGCCGATATATCCTGCAATATTTGAATTAAAATTTCACATTCAATATTACACGATACTAAGAAGTATTTAAATAGTGCATTTGGAATAACGAGTGGATGAACTGAAGAGATGGAATTAGACGAATGGATATTCGATAAAAATTTTAGAAGAGAAAAGGGTAGTTTATGGTAAGAAAGTTCGCTTGTAACACGAGTGGATGAACTGAAGAGATGGAATTAGACGAATGGATATTCAAAAAAAAATTTAGAAGAGAAAATGGTAGTTTATGGTAAGAAAGTTCGCTTGTAACACGAGTGGATGAACTGAAGAGAAGGAATTAGACGAATGGATATTCGATAAAATTTTAGACGAGAAAAAGATAGTTTATGGTAAGAAAAGTTCGTTTGTAATGAGTGGATGAACTGAAGAGATGGATTTAGACGAATGGATATTCGATAAAAATTTTAGACGAGAAAAAGGTAGTTTATGGTAAGAAAGTTCGCTTGTAACACGAGTGGATGAACTGAAGAGATGGAATTAGACGAATGTATATTCGATAAAAATTTTAGAAGAGAAAATGTAGCTTATGGTAAGAAAGTTCGCTTGTAACACGAGTGGATGAACTGAAGAGATGGAATTAGACGAATGTATATTAGATAAAAATTTTAGAAGACAAAATGTAGCTTATGGTAAGAAAGTTCGCTTGTAACACGGAATAAAAACACGAAATACGACTAGTATGGCACAGGTTTATGTTATTACCAGATTCCAAATTGTGTAGAAAGTAGGGAAACTTGCAGCTGAATACAAAATTCGAACGTTATTAAAAAGAACACTTACATTAGTCAATAAGCTAAGTGAAAAAGGAAAGGAAACAGCAGCTAAGTAAATCATGAATGTTTGAAATCCCATTCAAGTATTTTAACTTTACGTATATACGGGAGATTACACGCACAAAAAGCGATACAAATAGGAGAGCATAGAAAGAGATGCAAATAAAGGGACATTCCAGAGAAAAAACATCGCAAAACTATCGTCAATAACGTTTCCATTCAAGTGAAGTGTACAAAAATCATTAGTAGTGTGAGCTGCTTACCTGATGTCCATAACATTTATATGAATTAAGGTATTATCCTCGGTAGTCTGTTTGTAGTTATATACTGATGATGATCATGGAGGATCGAAACGCGTCAGTACGTGTGATGGACGGTGTTTTTGCTATGTTGTGCGACTGGTTAAATACGATAGGATTGGTGTTTATTACAAGCTCGCAAACTTGATTTAAAGAATTGCTAGCAATATCCGTGCAATCAATTATTGTTTAACTGTATAACTTATATCCATGTAGACAAATTTCAAAACGTTGAAGTTCCTGACTACATAGAAATTGTGCGGCTGACATTTCCTGTCAAGTAAAATGAGACCACTAGAGATGAGAGCCACATATCTAATTTTGCTTTCCATATATATGCTTTGTGGTTTGATCCGCGATTGCCAGTTTACCGTCGTACTATGATGATGATCATGGAAGGTAGAATCTTGTCAGGACGTTTGACTGACGGTAGTTTTGTTGAGTTGGGCCGCTGATTAGATTAAATGAAGTTGATCTAGTTAACGAAATTTTCACAACGTCATTTTACCTGTTCTTCTATACAGAATCAAAATAATTTTATACGTATTTCTGAAATATTTAAATTTATACCTAATTTCCTTGTACCTTCCCTAAGCCTTTCAATAATGCATTTTCCTCTAATAAAAGATTCTGATAGGCTATTTCTGTCTGGCAAATATTTGTGTATGACCACCTCAATTAAGTCTCCCTCTCTCTATCTTCCTTTTTCTCTCATTTTAATCTTCATTTTAATTTTGGAATTCATTATTTCAACCAGTTTGATTAGTTTGTTTTCGTATCCGTTTGCAAGACTTAAACCCGATTGCCTTCACAAGGTAGATTTATAAAAAAATTCATTCGATTTTTTTCTCTACTCATAATCTAGCGTACACAGTATATTTTTAAACAACGACGATGTTAGTAGAAGGACATATTAAGTTCAGCATCAACAAAGGTGATAACCACTTGTAAATAAGTATTTAGTGATCACTGGTGAATCACTAGTTGTAACCGATACCACGTGCTCTATTCGCTATATATATAAAAGCTCACACAATACAACTTCGAATTCATCTCAATAAATATAGCATACACCGAGCCTGTAAAGAGTAGCAACACATTGGTTCTTGAGATACTGAGCCTGTATCAGGTACCAACAAACTATTTTTCAAAATATCGAGCCCATACTGGGTACCAACACAATAGTAGTGAGACAGGTTAAAATGCTCCAAAAGGAAGAACTAAAAATAATACATAACATCAGTTACTCCTTAAAATCCACACACTCTAGCATAGATCGTCATCAGATATCAAATTGCATGTCAGTCATTAAAACATTAAAGTTAAAATAATGCAATAAATAAATTGCCATTTTGATTTACGTATTGCGTACCTTGTAGCAA
>JAQBSW010012777.1:0-15774 GCA_029291075.1 Eudiplozoon nipponicum
CAGAAGGATAAACCAAAGGCAGCGTGAACGGAAAGTATAATCTCATGCACATTCGTTTCGTGCTTACTGGCGATTTTGTTCTAATTGGGAACTTTTCACGTACTTTCCGCCGCAAATAGTAGATCGAACTTAACGAGTTTCCAATAAGGACAAAACCAGTCTACTTAATGAATTTCCTTTTCTATACTATACTGACAAATGTATATTTATAATGGGACTAGTTTTATTAGCAAGATTGCAATCTGGATTTAAATTATTTATAATGACATTTTTCATGTTATGTAGCACGTGCCACAAATTGCGTAGTGTTTCAATTTGTAAACATCAGTGGTGATGGTGTGAAAGCCCTGCGTAAATATGATAAAAATTTAATTAGCTTATTTAAATTAAGGTTGCTAGTTTAATATAAACATCATTTTTATTGCATATAAATTTGTCAGTGCAGATTAAGCTCTGTGTACTATACCAAAGGCAATTCATTCAACAGAGAGGTTTGTTCCTTACCGGGAATTCTTCAAGTAATGCCCAGAATTTGCCTGGGTCAGAGCCTTGTCCGCGACATATTCTGGATAGTATGTTAACAGTTCCCAATATGGACGAGACCTGTTTACTGGTTGAATTGCTTTTCTACATTATAGACTGCTTAGTTTATACTGACAAAGTTGTGTATATAATGGGTCTCTTGCTTATATCAATAACGCATCCTTGATTGTGATCTAATTAGAAAATAATATTCTTCATAGAATTACAACCTGATCGGTGTCCTTACTAACAAAGTCTGGATTAAAGTTGCTTTGTTTCTTGAAGACTTTAACATGGCCATTTGTGTCCCGCCTTCTTCAGTTCACACATCATCATTATCAACATCAACTTCATCAACATGAAATTCATGACCATCGTATCCATCACATTTATCCTCTTCCTCAACAACCTTATCATAATTTTTAAAATTATGATTAGCAATACCACCAATATAATTATCATCGTCATCTTTTCCAACGTCATCAACATTATCAGAATAACCATCACCGTCATCATAATCGTCTTTGTCACCATTATCATTATCATCACTAATAAGATTTCCATCATTATGATTCATCATCATGATCCTTGTCGTCATTATTATAATCATCATTATCACGACGTTCATATTTATACTCATCATCATCAGCATCATTATCATCATTATCATTAGTAAAATAATTATCCTCAATATCATAGGCATTATCATAATCATCAACATTATTGTAATCATAATTTCTTGTGTTCCTCATCTTCATTCTCATCATCATAATCACCATCATCATCGTCATCATCATCATCATCATCATCATCATCAGTAGCAGCAGAATTAGGATCATGATCATGCAGTGGTATACAATAATTTTAAAATTATGTCACTGCCATATATGTGGAATAAAATTAATACAAATAACAATACAGAATAATAAGTGATATTAATGACAAAATAATGATTTAAGCGAGCAAATTATTAAACACGATCTTTTAGTACTGTTGTTGATCTAATTATTATCAGTATATTCACCAAAATAACACACAGAATTTGGACAGCTTAATCATCTGAACAACAATTTTATGGTTAATAAGCTTTAAGTCAGAGCGATTAAGAACAAAACATATAAAATAACAAGATAAAATTTTAGTTATCTTGCTAATAAAATCAAATGATTATAATTTTTATAAATTAATAGCTCTTTTGATTATAAACAAAAGTAAAAACCGTGCAATATTAACTAGTTCAGAACAGATATTGAAGAAAATGAAATTCAACATGACTTAAATGAGGTTTATGAAGTAATTCCTTAAATAACGAATGTTATGAGATCTAATATAATCCTGAACATACTACGGAAATTAGATACTGTTTGTGGCGGAGAACTAAAATATATGCAAGTATGTGTTAGGTGTTGCGAACCTACTAACAAATTATTTCAATTATAACCAGAAGGATAAACCAAAGACAGCATGAACAGAAAGTATAATCTCATGCACATTCGTTTCGTGTTTACTGGCGACTCATCAGTAGGAGTCGTCCTATTTTTCCACATTCATCAACAAAATATATAGTGAGTAAAAGGTGTAATACCGGCTCCTACCGATGAGTCGCCAATAAGTACCAAACGAATGTGCACGAGATTATAATTTCCGTTCATGCTGTCTTTGGTTTACCCTTGTGGTCATAACGGAACTAATTTGAAACCACGGAAACTGTCACACACGCAGCTCGCCAGACACACACGACGAAATTGAAAAAAGCATTCCGCCGACATTGAGGCTAATTTTGTCAATGATGAACAGTTCAAATTAGAGTCCGGTAAGCGAAGTAAAACGACATACTACGGCCAATTACAATCATGAGATCTAGGCTGAGACCATAATAAATGTACCAGTCCCGTTAAATTGACATTTGTCACTATAAACTAAGAACATTATAAGGTAGCAAGGACAGTTCAACTATTTGACCGGTTTTTTACTTACTGGGTGCTCTTCACTTGCTATACCGAATTTTACGCGACCAGAGCCTGAACTGGTGCAAACTTGATTCGGAGACTGTGATTCTATATACCGCACCACATTTCTGAACAATACAGTCTTTGCAATCATATAATAACAAATGCTTTTAGTTAGACTTCCCTTCAAATTTAGCCTATATGGTTCTTTTTGAACCGGCCAATTCGAAACTGTAATTATAGCACAGACACAAGACTACTAAAGGAAGTGGTATTGACTTGATTATTTATACAAATAAAGAATCAGTGATTGCTGGGGGTGGTGATAAAATTTGTTTAAATCAAGTCTGTATAGCTCAAATAAACTCAAGTCTCATTTGATCTAATCATTCACAGAAAAATGGCAAAAGTATCGTCAGTCAAATGTACAGACGCGTTTCGACCTTCAATGATCATCATCAGAGCAGGATGACAGACTGACTATTGTTGGTCAACATTCAATTTCCTTATAAGGCATGACAAATCAGATATGTGACTCACACACTTGTAGGCTTGTAAAAACTTACATGGTGGATTATGTCTGTTGTACAGTTTCATATTAATTCTAAAACATAAACAAATCAAATATGTTATGTTTGAGAATACATTGACACCGTGCAGCTGAAGTATCCCTTCATGAATAAAAATGCGCAAACCTACATAATGTGAGGGTCGCATATTTGATTTTCAATAATCTTCATATGAATTTTGGTTAAATATTCGTTAGCCAGTTTGCCGGCGTGATTTGTTAGTAATAATGGATCGTGAAAACGTGTCAGTACGTTTGACCTACAGTAGATTCGCTATAAATAAACGAACATAGGTTGCTCGGGCAGTGATAATAATTACTATAATCAAGATTGCGATATTGGTATGAACACCTGACCTATTAAGTACGTATATTTGTCAGTGTAGACAAAGAATTGTATAGTATAGTATACCGGTTTCGTTCTTATTGGGAACACATCACGTACTTTTCATAATTTGCCACGAACAGAGTTCGAACCTGGGCGTGCCTGCTACGGAATCTTGTTCTCTTAACACTGAGCGATTCAGCCACACACTTAAAACAATTTTCAGCTATATACTAAACAACACAGTGCAATTTTTAGTTTATACTGACAAGTGTGTGCAATTAATGGGTCAGGCGTTTATATCAAGACCATAAACTAAATTAAAGAAATTGTTATCACCGCCCGCTTAACCTATGTTTGTTGGTTTATATAGATATTCATCTTAATAACTCTTCCCCATGTAGAGTGTTGGCTATTCAATAATGACAGGTTGGTGACTGCTAGTTGGAACTTTTGGTCTAAATGAATGCCATATGAGCTCCATATAAAAGAATAATTAATAACCGCGTTATATTAGTTAGTGTATAAATTAAAATTGTGAATAGGATGCGGCAGAGTGGCTCAGTGAATATAGTAACTGATTTAGAAGCAGGCCTGGATTGGTTTGGGGATGGGGATAGGTTGTTTGGGACATATTCTATACTATGCAAATCTTAGTTTATACTGACAATATTAGGTACTTAATGATGTCTAGTGTTTATATCAAATTCAAAAACTTGATTATAAATATAGTAGATTTACTATGATTTGTGATTACTTTAAGCGCGCTAACTTTATTTAAAGAATTTAAATCGTAATTGTGGTTAAAATTGAGTATATTAACGAACGTAGAATCATTGCATTTCAACGTATTGTGTTATCGCATTTCATGCTGCATGCTTTTAATCTAAAATATCTTAACAAGTTACGTCACTTTACTGGAGACTATCGAAGAATTTGTTTTAGAATGTAAATTCTATTTAAAGACTACCATTAAATTTGCATAATTACCTAGTTACTGACGCCCACAACACCGAATCTGCTTAAGTGTAATTAAACTAATATGCTACATAATTTCAGCTGAAAATAATTGTGTTTTGCGACACTGCGTAGTATAACATTACCTGATCTATACCGAGATTAAAATAGGATTCATCCCAGTTATTTGCATCGTTGGAATTAATTCAGACAACATTGTATTAGTAGTAGTAGTATTAGTAGTAGTAGTAATAGTAGTAGTAGTAGTAGTAGTAGTAGTAGTTGTAATAGTAGTAGTAGTAGTAGTAGTAGTAGTAGTAGTAGTAGTAGTAGTAGTAGTAATAGTAGTATTAGTAGTATTAGTAGTAGTATTGGTAATAGTAGTAGTAGTAGTAGTAGTAGTAGTAGTAGTAGTAGTAGTAGTAGTAGTAGTAGTAGTAGCAGTAGTAGTAGTAGTAGTAGTAGTAGTAGTAGTAGTAGTAGTAGTAGTAGTAGTAGTATTAGTAGTAGTAGTAGTAGTAGTAGTAGTAGTAGTAGTAGTAGTAGTAGTAGTAGTAGTAGTAGTAGTAGTAGTAGTAGTAGTAGTAGTAGTAGTAGTAGTAGTTGTAATAGTAGTAGTAGTAGTAGTAGTAGTAGTAGTAGTAGTAGTAGTAGTAGTAGTAGTAGTAGTAGTAAAATTATTTGTAGTAGTAGAGTACGTTGTGATTTTAGTTGAAATAGTGTTGATAGTGGCCGTGGTAGTTTAATTTGTATTGGCCATTTAAGTAGCAATAGTTTGTTTTTATAGATAGTAGTTGGTAGTTGTGATAATGTTAGCGATAGGAAAGATTTTATTTCGGATATACTTTTTAATTTTTTAGCAAAAATATTTTAAGATACAACTGAAACTATATTAATATTATTTGTTATTGAATTTAGTGTATTTATTTTGTTCCTTATCAAATCTCTGATACTTTTTAAATTATGGACTGATTAACTTTTAATATTATTGTCATTTCCTGCTTCGCGCAAACCTTAAGATATTATGTATATTTCGCAAATGCTTAAGAGAAATGTTAAACGGTTTCTACTAACTCATTTCCGTTCTGAATTTTCTATAAAATGGGATCAATAATTTTAGAGCAATAGCTCGTTCGATTACAAGTTCTGATGATAAAAACACTGAGCAACAGCTAAACTTTTTAATATTACACAAAATTTTAATTGCAAGCTGGCAGGAATGTTTCGTAAAGGCAGATTTCGATTAATTTTATGCAAATAAGGAAACATTTTACAGGGCAAGTTATTATATAGATTTGGTCGAAAACAGTTCACATTTCTGCTTGCCAATTGGACGCTTGGCAACATATTCAGCTTCGCTGAACACTAACATTTATGCACCCAATGATATTTAATTTTACCTAGGTAGCATTCTCCGAGATTTTTTTCTTTTATATCAGTTGATATCTGGTACAAAATGCAGTTAGCGTTTTCCTCAATTAAAAAAAAGAAGATAATAAAAACATTTTATTAAATCAGGTTTCTGAACATGAACTAAACACTAAACTCATTGTATCATACGTGTCGCGCAACGTATGAAAACTACCATCATTAACAGGTGCTGACACTATTCGAGCTTTCGTGATCATCTTCAGAGAACGGCAACATACGGACTAGCGAGGAAAAATAGAATTTTATATCCAAAGAAAGTTAGATATATGGCTCTAACTTCTAGCAGTCTCGCATAAATTGTACTTGACAAGAAAGTTTTTGCAGTCACGAACATTACCTTTCTGCAGCATTCGGCACAAAGATCTAATCAATGATTTTTTATTGTCTAAATTAAGAACGGGGTCTTTTAATAAAATTTAAATAATGATATTGACGAGGTGTTATGTTTAATAAATCGAAATGGCATAGAAACCTGTCGAGTAATTTACTACGACTAAGTGATTGAATGCAATATAAGAAAAGTAATGTAAAAATTTAAAGAAATGATCTAGCATAGAAGATAATATCCGCAGAGGTATATTTAATAGAAATTTATACATAATAAGAGAACTAAGTTCAAAATCATGAGTATGAATTCTGACAGGATTTGTCGTTTTTAGCAAAATTAACATTAAGTACAGAATAATTATATCGGAATCCCTTCAACAGAGTTTTAGAAATCATTATGTATCCATCATTCTAGAATACTAAATCATCCGTGTTAAACAAATATCAGGTAAATTCGAGATGACGAAGAACCTGTATTTGTTCACAAATTATAAAATAATTGTGTTGATAATCATACAAATGCACGTTATAACATTTTGAAGTTAAGCTGACCAAAATTGGGTATAATTGTATGTGTTTAGGTAGAAATTTACTTTTTAACTGCATAATAAATCAATCATGGCAAACTAATTAGACTAATTATTAACCTCGCAATAATTTTTGATGTCCTGCATTGCATCTGCTTTAATTAACAAACGGAAATAGATAAATTATCTCATTAAATGCTGACTAAAGTATTTTGAACATGGTCGCATTGAAATCTACATATTAACACCCACCATATACATTTCCAGAATAACTTGTTTTAACATTAGTTAATAAGCAGCATAAACTGTAGCGAGTAAAAGATTTACTTGTATTTACACGTAATTTATACAAAATATAACGAAGAAACTAGATAATCAACTACAAAGTTAAATGGAAAGATCCAATTATATAAAGCTAATAATAATAATTATTATATATATATATATATATATATATATATATATATATATATATATATATATATACCTATATATCCCTATATATACTACCTCTCTCTATATGTATATATATATATATATATATATATATAACAAAATAAACATGAAAGGTTTTTTCCTAACGTGCATAATATTTGTAACGGCAAGCTCCTTATTGGTAGGTAAGGTCTGATTCAATTTCAATTGAATAAGTATAATAAATTTTACATTTTCTGGAGGAAACTCATATACTTAGAATTCCTGAATGAGCATAATATCTCATAATATGTCAAATACAATACATTATCAGACTAAGGCAATTTCCTCTATTGGTTTAATCAAAATAAGAGCTGCAGAGAAAACCAATCATTTCTTAAATTGGGAAAGTCAGTCAAATTTTGTTTCAGTTGAAACTTCCACAAGTATATTGAAATATTGCGTCCAATGTGGCAAAATTTTTATTTGATAAGTGGATAAATTTCAATATTTCTTCAATGTTTAATTAAAGTTGTTATTCAACTTACCTAGATAATTATTATTGCATAATGTGCAGTGTGAATTTCTATTGCCCAATTTCATACAATTTTTTTCCGTGGCTCATTTAATTCGAAGCCCCTGCTGCTTTCCTTCACAAACTGTATTTCCGATTTAAACACTGATGTTAAACACCTTTTCGAAATTCCAAATTAAATTTACTTCAAATTCTGTTATTTTTCGCGATTTGTTTTTATAAATTAATTTGAAGCACAGTTTCTTTTGCTGTCTTCGAAAGTTAGCAATATAAACTGATTTATTTTGTACGAAATGCAGATTTACGATTTACGTTCTACTTAAATTTGTTTAGCAATCATTTAAAGTTCAATATTTCCAAAATTATATTTAGTATTTTGAAGTTTTTCTGGTTATAAAATATTAAACTACGAGAAATTTGCACTTATAAACCTGCTTTGAATCAAATGGTGAATATCGTCAGCAATTTCGTCACATATCTTTGAAGCCTCACACGTATGTCCTGCATACGTAGCATTTAAGATAATTTATAAAAAGAGGTTAGCCACATACAGGCTTAGATAAAAATTACAGCCGGAACTGCAGCACTCAAACATGCTCTAGGCACTGATCTTTAGCTGAAGGCGATGCACACAATTGTTTGATTGTTCCTTTATATCAAACCCTTCCATGTTTACATTAAAAATTTTTTTTGGCCTTTCAAGTTATATATATATATATATATATATATATATTCATTTGTTGATACTTGAGAAGAATGTGAAAGAAACGTTCATGTATCAGATAAAAATTACTTTTTATTTTTGAATATTGAAAGGCTACAATGAATCTTTTTAAATCTAGCATTCCAAAAAATTTAACTATTTGTTACAACATTTCCTGGCTGCAAAACTACATTAAATTACTGTATGTTATGTTGGCTACAATTAGTATTAACACATACCACATCCTTAGTTCAATTTCTTGCGGAATCAGACAACGAAATGAATGACTGGAAAAGCTTTGTCTTTAAAATGCTTAACTTCCTAAATGCTTGTTTGGTTAAAATTATACCGGGTAAAGTAAATATCAGAAATATTTATTCCGTGCACACAAAGTTTGACTTTAAATTAAATTCAAATATCTCACATAACTATATTAAATCATAAAATAATATTCCTAATATGTCAGCGGACTTATTTTATTCTAAATAACTTGTTAAAAATAAAGATGTGTCCTAATAATGCGCTACGTAATTAAATTGGGCACAATTGAAATTAACTGAAGTTTTGATCGAACCGGCTGCTAAAAATAGTACAACTCCTATCAATCACATGTCGAGTTGCGCTTCTAACATTTTTGTTTATTATCAGAATATAATGGAAATATAAATACAGAGATTCAAATTATGATTTGCAAAAATGAAAAGGCTCAAATGTGGTTGTAGTCTTAAATTAAATGTACATTTGCATTTTCACCAAATGCAATGTGATTTAGGTTAAAAAGTTAGCCTTCAATCACTGATGATTACTGAAGAAATTCATTACATGAAACTACGAGGAATCAGCCGTAGTATTTTTATGCTGTGTATTTGGATTAAAAAAGGGATATTGCGTTAAATTTGGAAAGGTTTGGAAATTATTATCGCCCATCTTGTAGTCGGATAAAATATAATTACCATGATTGTACTGCCTATTGAGTTTTCAGTGATTAATTTGACCACCACGTTAACAGGTGAAATAGAGGAAGCATCAGTAACAAGTAAGCATACATTTTGCCAAGGCTTTTCCTCTTCTCCTGAATAGGCTTAAAGCCTGGATATTGACTCTTCTATCTTGCAGATTGCAACCGCTTATTCTTCTTCGTGGTTTGACAGATAAGTTCGCCAACTAAAATGAGATTTTGCTTACTTGAAACTAACTTTTTATCGGTTGAAAATATTTTAAAGAGTGCTTTTCACTGATTGATTGTTCTACATAACATCCAATTTAATAATTGTTTACATATTAATTCAAAAGAAGTCATTGTTAAGCTAAATCTATAGTTAGTTTATGCGTGTATCGGGATGACAATATTTGCTAAGGGAAATATAAATGTAACATTATTCATTAGCAAATATACATCATATAAAAAATTTAAAAATGGCCGTTAGAAAAGCTTGCATTTTATATGTCACAATTGTGATTAATTTTGTTTGTGGTTGGTTTAGTAATTATGAATGAATTTGTTGATAACTGCAATGTCTGTCAGCTAATTATGTATTTCGCATTAAATAGATGATGGTTCGGTTTAGTTGTATTCAACAAAACTTCATTCGTGAAGTGCATTAATGCTTTATTTTAACGCACATATTTTTATGGCTTATAATTATGTTTAAATTGCCTACATTTTCTTATACGGAACCATGTATCTTGGGTAAAAACCACAGGCCAGAGCAATTTACGATGGAAAACTTTCAAATTACTGAGCCAGGTAAGTAAGGCAATTGATCCTATTGTATCTCTAGAAAACTCTGCAACACCACAAGTTCCGCAACACTTTAATACATATTGGTATAAATTATAAATTAAACCTAATTAATAGGGCATATCTGCCAACGTAAATAAGCTTAGAAAAAACTAATACTCCGAACAAAATTTATTACCAGATTATATTTTGTTATATTTTACTCATTAAATCTTTCGTTTTTTGTTTAATAAAACGTCAACAATTTATGAAAAACATAGCTTATAAAAAATCAATAAGTAACATTAAGACAATATTTAAGAATAAAACAATAATTGATTGCGCGGGTGGTGGAAACAATTCTTTAAGTCAAGTTTGCGAGCTTGAAGTAGACACCAATCCCATTGTATTTAACCAGTCGTCAAACAACATAACAAAACTACGCCAGTCGCAATGCCCTGACGCGTTTCGACCTTCCATGATCACGTAAAATTTTTGCAAGACTACTAGAGGTGAAAGCTGCATATCTAATGTTTCTTTCCATATACATGCAACGCGGTTTGATCCTCGCTAGTCAGTTTTCCGTCGTACTCTGATGATGATCATGGAAGGTCGAAACGCGTCAGTTCGTTGCGACTGGCGGTAGTTTAATTATTTTGTTCGACGATTGTTTATATACAATAAGTTTGGCGTTTACTTCAAGCTCGCAAACTTGACTTAAAGAATGTTTAAAATATTTTTCAGCATTTAGTGCTTGAAATCTGCCTGAATGCAAAGACTGGGCAGGTAATTTTTGAGCCTGGTTTTAGCAAGGTATTACTGATTGGCAGTTTTTTACTTTATGGGCTTAATCACGCAATATAAAAAGGACTTTTAAATCAGTGTCCATTAAAACGAAAATATTTTAGGAAATTCATGACGATTCATTCAAATTGCATGCTGCAATCAGACATCGTACTGAAGGCATTGAAAATATTCTAGTTCAAAATCATCGTTCATATATTCCACGAAGTATGAGTGAAGTAGAAGAAAATTGGTTAACGATATTTCTAGAGGTGGTAGTTCATAGAAGATCTCATTCATTCATTCGATGGTATGGTATGATTATTTACTGGTTGTTGCGGAAACCTACTATATAATCAATTGCATGGTAGGCGTTACAAACATGGTGTATGACTTTTCTAGATTAACAGGTGTTCAGTAGTAGTTTTAATTCCCAATTTCGGTAAAATTTAGCATAACTTAAAATCCGTTGTGTTTGTGAAAGTAACGACTTAACAATCATAGTTTTGGTATTCTTTACAGAGTCGGTCTATACTATATATTGTGAATTGGCTATTGCGTCGCATTGGGGAAAACTACATGAATTTACATCCATTACTGCTTGTATACACTTTGGTATAGGAGATTTTAACCTCCAGCTGGTTCAAATTTCTTCACAAATTATATACTTGCTGCAACGTGAAGCACAAAACGAATGTGCACATGAGATTATATCTTACGTTTTTGATGACATTTGACTATCCTTCTGGACTTATTTAAACTGATTTATTTTAAGATGCGCAACAAATAAAAATCACAACAATTTTACAATAATTGACTGCACGGGTAGTGGTAACTTTTATTTAAATTAAGTGTGCAAGATTGAAGTTATCACCAATCCCATTCAATTTAACCAGTCGTCCAACAAAATAATACAACTAAAGCCAGCCGCAACGCAGTGATGCGTTTCGGATTTCCATTATCATAACCAGAATACGACGGCAAACTGACTATCGAGGATCAATTAGCATTGAATATTTATGGAAATCAAATTTAGATATGCAGCTCTCAAATCTAGCAGTCTCGCATAAACTGAATTTGAATGAAAATTTCGGCTGCAAATTTTTTATTGAGTCACGAACATTAATTGTTTGCAGCCTTCGCCACAAATCCATATAAATGCAATACAATTAAACAATAATTGATGGCACGAGTGGTGCTAATAAGTCTTCAAATCATGTTTGCGAGCTTGAAATAAAAACCAATCTCATTGTATTTAGCTAGTCGTCCAACAACATAACAAAATTACCGCCATCCGCAACACACCAAGGCGTTTCGACCGTCTGTGATCATCATCAGTTTACGACGGTAAACTGACTATCGTGGATCAAACCGCATTGAATATATATGGAAATCAAATTTAGATATGCAGCTCTCAAATCTAGTAGTCTCGCACAAACTGAATTTGAATGGAAATGTTGGCTGCAAATTTTCTGAGCCGTCACGAACATTAATTGCTTGCAGCATTCGCCACATATACAAATATAGGCAATAGAATTTTAAAATAATTGGTTGCACGCTTGTAGTAACAATTCTCTAAATCAAATTTGCCAGCTTGATGCAAACACCAATCTTATTTTATTTAAACAGTCATCGGAAAATATAACATATGTACCGCCAGCCGCCACACACTGCCGAGTTTCCATCTTCCCAGATCACCATAAGGGTAAGATGGCTGTCTGAATATCGAGGATCAAACGGCATTGAATTTATATGGAAATCAAATTTAGGCATATGGCTCTCACATCTAGCAGTTCCGTATACATTGAACTTGACTGGAAATGTCGGCTGCATTATTTCTATGAAGTCACGAACATTAACTGCTTGCAGCTTTTTCCACAAATACAAATAAAGGCAATACAAATTTGCAATAATTGGTTGCACATTGGTGGTAACAATTCTTTAAATCAAGTTAGACAGCTTGAAGTAAACACCAATCGCCTTGTATCTAACCAGTTGTCTAACAGATTAATAAAACTACCTACAGCCGCAACGCCCTGACACGTTTCGATCTCCCATCATCATCATCATCATCATCACCAGAACACGACGGCTAACTGACTATCGAGGATAAAATCGCATCGAATATATATGGAGATCAAATTTAGACATTCGTCTCTCACATCTTCCAGTCTCGCACACATTTGACTTGACTGGAAATGTCTGCTGCATTATTTCTATGAAGTCACGAACATTTACTGATTGCAGCTTTCGCCACATATACATATATAGGCAATACAATTTTACAATAATTGGCTCCAAGTTTGTGGCAACAATTCTCAAAATCAAGTTTGCCAGCTTGATGTAAACACCAATCCTATTGTATTTGACCAGACATCTAACAACATAATAAAACTACCGACAGCCACAACGCACTGCCGTGTTTTGATCTTCCCTGATCATCATCAGGGTACGACGGCTATCTGAATATCGAGGATCAAACCGCATTGAATATATAACGAAGCAAAATAAGACATACGTCTCTCACACCTTGCAGTCTCGCATACATTGAACTTGACTGGAAATGTCGGGTGCATTATTTTTATAAGGTCACGAACATTAACTGATTGCAGCTTTCGCCACATATACAAATAGAGGCACTACAAATTTACAACAATTGATTGCACATTTGTGGTAGCAATTCTTTAAATCAAGTTTGCGAGCTTGATGTAAACACCAATCTTATTTTATTTAACCGGTCATCGAACAAAATAACAAAACTACCGCCAGCCGCAACGCACTGCCGTGTTTTGATCTTCCCTGATCATCATCAGGGTACGACGGCTATCTCAATATCGAGGATCAAACCGCATTGAATATATGACGAAGCAAAATAAGACATACGTCTCTCACACCTTGCAGTCTCGCATAAATTGAAGCTGACTGGGAATGTCGGCTGCATTATTTCTATGAAGTCACGATCATTAACTGCTTGCAGCTTTTGCCACAACCAAAAATAAAGGCAATACAAATTTGCAAAAATTGGTTGCACATTGGTGATAACAATTCATTAAATCAAGTTTGCCAGCTTGAAGTAAACACCTATCTTATTTTACTTAACCAGTCATCGAACAACATAACAAAACTACCGCCAGCCGCAACACACTGACGCGTTTCGAACTTCCATTATCATCATCAGAGAACGACGCCTATCTAACGATCGAGGGTGAAACCGCATTGGATATATATATAGAAATGAAATTTAGACATTCGTCTCTCACATCTAGCAGTCTCGCATACATTGACTGTGACTGGAAATGTCGGCTGCATTATTTTTATGAAGTCACGAAAATTAACTGCTTGCAGCTTTCGCCACATATACAAATATAGGCAATACAATTTTAAAATAATAGGTTGCACGCTTGTAGTAACAATTCTCTAAATCAAATTTGCCAGCTTGATATAAACAACAATCTTATTTTATTTAACCAGTCATCGGAAAATATAACAAATGTACCGCCGGCCGCCACACACTGCCGAGTTTCCATCTTCCCAGATCATCATAAGGGTACGACGGCTATCTCAATATCGAGGATCAAACGGCATTGAATTTATATGGAAATCAAATTTAGGCATATGGCTCTCACATCTAACAGTCTCGCATGCATTTAACTTGACTGGAAATGTCGGCTGCATTATTTCTATGAAGTCACGAACATTAACTGCTTGCAGCATTCGCCACAAATACAAATATAGGTAATACAAATTTGCAATAATTGGTTGCACATTGGTGGTAACAATTCTTTAAATCAAGTTAGACAGCTTGAAGTAAACACCAATCCCCTTGTATCTAACCAGTTGTCTAACAAAAATAATAAAACTACCTACAGCCGCAACGCCCTGACACGTTTCGATCTTCCATCATCATCATCATCATCATCACCAGAACACGACGGCTAACTGACTATCGAGGATAAAATCGCATCGAATATATATGGAAATCAAATTTAGACATTCGTCTCTCACATTTTCCAGTCTCGCACACATTGAAATTGACTGAAAATGTCTGCTGCATTATTTCTATGAATTCACGATCATTAACTACTTGCAGCTTTTGCCACAAACTAAAATAAAGGCAATACAAATTTACGAAAATTCTTTTCACATTGGTGATAACAAGTCATTAAATCAAGTTTGCCAGCTTGAAGTAAACACCTATCTTATCTTACTTAACCAGTCATCGAACAAAATAACAAAATTACGACCAGCCGCAACGCACTGACGAGTTTCGATCTTCCATGATCATCATCAGTGTACGACGGCTATTTGATTAACGAGGATGAAACCACATTGAATATATATGGAAATCAAATTTAGGAAGGCGGCTCTCACATACAGCAGTCTCGTATACATTGAACTCGACTGGAAATGTCGGGTGCATTATTTCTATGAAGTCTCGAACATTAACTGCTTGCAGCATTCGCCACAAATGCAATTATAGGCAATACAAATTTGCAATAATTGGTTGCACATTGGTGGTAACAATTCTTTAAATCAAGTTAGACAGCTTGAAGTAAACACCAATCCCCTTGTATCTAACCAGTTGTCTAACAAAATAATAAAACTACCTACAGCCGCAACGCCCTGACACGTTTCGATCTTCCATCATCATCATCATCATCATCACCAGAACACGACGGCTAACTGACTATCGAGGATAAATCTATGAATATATGGAATCAAATTGGGCATTCAAATCTCATCTTTAGTCTCTTTGTGACTTGACTGGAAATGTCTGCTGCATTATTTCTATGCAGTCACGAACATTAACTGATTGCAGCTTTCGCCACATATACATATATAGGCAATACAATTTTACAATAATTGGCTCCAAGTTTGTGGCAACAATTCTTTAAATCAAGTTTGCCAGCTTGATGTAAACACCAATCCTATTGTATTTGACCAGACATCTAACAACATAATAAAACTACCGACAGCCACAACGTACTGCCGTGTTTTGATCTTCCCTGATCA
>JAQBSW010012778.1:0-15771 GCA_029291075.1 Eudiplozoon nipponicum
CTGGTATTCAAGTATATGCAAATTTGTCTTTTTATTATCTCTTTTCAAATCCAGATCCTATGTAATATCTTTTACATATGTGTACCAAGGCTCTAAACAAATGTGCAGGTTCAGAGACCCGATCACCAACAAATACTGGCAAGTATTTATGATTGTTAAAAAGGAGCAATTGATTTACTTGATGGTGTATCTGATAATATATATATATATATATATATATATAAAGTTGAAGAACAATTTGTCTGGGAAATATAGTTTCAAGGTTAAGGGATTGTTAAAGAATGTTCCCTTGATTATGTTAAGATACTACGGATTTCATTTTCCCCACGTTTATTTGCCTCGCGTAAATCAGATTTCGTTCACTTGATTAGATAAGTTTAACAAATATATCATATTATCATCTACATGCTTTCAAACAGCTGATATGTCATCCAGGTATTGTCCATAGAATTCTAGTTTTAGTAAAGTTGTATCTAAAAGATATTTGTACCCGAAGCAACAATGGTTGTCTAATTGGGAAACCTTTAATTTTAATCTTCGTGGGTTCACACAATTACGGTTACGCCTTATTCAAATTTAAATGTACTTTTGTCCGAGAGGAATTGTACTGTTTTAATTAGCTTATAAATTACCTACTGTCTTGTTGATTTCTCAATCTGAAAAATCGTGTTTAATCCACAATTACACATTTCAAGCTCATTCCCATTAAATTTTATTCTGGAAAGATTACATTAAAGATTGGTTACCTTTGAAAAAACGAACTACGGCAGGTCTATTGATATCAGAATTTCCCAACTTTAGATTATGTATAATCTTGATTTTATTAGGATTCACGGTTACGTTCATTATCAGTAAAATTCTATAAACATTTAAAATCATCGGTGTGAAAAATATAACTTAATATAGATATTAATTTAGTTTTCTGCCTGATCAGTTCAATTTTTCGTTTCTTTGAATCGTGAGTCAACGTATTAAATATTCTGAAACAAAAATCATATTTAAGAGGTATGCCAAGGCATGTTAATAAAGCAGAACATCGAATTTAAATAAACCAGAATTTTATATTGTAAAAAAATTTAATAATATAAATTTTTCCCGCTAGCATACTATTTGCCTTTTGTCGTGATAACAACTCTTATTCCACTTGATTGACATTTAGTTATACATCACGGCTAAGTATTGTCCTTCGCAGTATGGAACTGATTAATTACCTGATCCAAATCATGAGAATCAAGTACATTTTATACTGAACATTTCGGATCGCCTTCCGAACTGTGTCGTCAACAGTAAACATATGATATTAGACAATTGACAAGTATTATGCGAAGTGTTAAATTTCGTTTAAACAACATTATTTATGTGTTGCACAATAGCAGACGTTTATTCACCATTTGATTTAAAACAGGTGTTTAAGTTACAATGTTCTCTCATTGACATTTTCACACTCTCTCTATGTTCACATATTTATATCTTGTTTTGCTTTCCAATTTATATATAAAGATATGTTCATTAGTAGATAGTTGAGGAGATTATTAGAAAGAAATGTTTATTGTATCTGAATAAAAAAACCGATCGACCAGACGGTTAATTACTCGAATGAGGGAACATTGTAACTTAAACGCCTGTTTTGAATCAAACATTATTTGCACTTACTGGCAACTCTTATAATAATAAAAACTGAATTTTCAATCGGTAAGTGAATGTGATGTATTTGCGTGTGCCTGCTTATACATTTGAAATATTCAGTTAAAAATAATAGCATTCGTGTGTGCGCTAATCTAAGTGAACCTACTATAAACTCCTTTTTGCACACGTCAGACTATCTGCTTTACTCCTACTTCGTTAAATACAGTGTTTACGGGTGACATCAGTGGTTAGAAAGGGCAAAAATTAAAGATAAGTAGACCTGTCACAAAACACTGTCAAAGGAAGCAATCACGAGGTGGTTACATAATAAGCTTAATTAAGATAAGCAATTAAAATAAATGAAGGTCAGAATAAAAAGAAATTAGACAATTACCTTCTGAAAGAAAGATCATGGAGATATTGCAAAGGAAAGGTTATATTCAATGTAAAGGCTCATTAATAAATATTTCCGCTCTGTAATAGACTATAGTTAATAGGCACAGAAAGATACCAATATATAAAGGTAAAAATTATGAAGTAATTTTAATATGAGCTAAGAGGTCGTTAATTATTTCCTATATGATTTCGCTCAGATATAGATAAGGTTAAATTTGAATTAGAAATGGCCACAATTGTGTTAACGCAAAAGGACAAGTAATATAGACTCACATATTATGTCAAAATCTCAGAAAAGTGATAATAAAAAACGATGTTATGCTTGATAGCCAACAAAGAAAAAGCGATGGAGCTGAAGAGTCAGTGGAACTATAATTATAAACAGTATGAACAGCTAGATAATACAGGGATATACACAAAAAATGCATAACGAAATAACTGATAAGTAAAATGGAAATGGCTGAGATTCTGTGTCACTGCATAAAAAAACACTCTTACTTCTTAGATCACGTATCGATGAAATCAGAACATTTTGTTGAAATTGTCGATAAATGCGAATTAAATTTAATCGATAGGAATGGCAAGCTTCGATGTGGTATCAGTGTGCACCACTATTAAATTGACAAAAGCAATGGAAAGTGCTTCAAAATTTCCTGGTTGATCACATTAGAAGAAATTATAAGGTCGATTACATATCGTAGGGATATGATGAGTGCATACACGGTTTCGGCCTGTTTTATATTTTGTAAATAATTTTTTTAGCAAGCTGAAGGTGTCTAAATCGGCAAACTATTGTTGATTCGGATACAAATATCTTCATATATTACATGAGGACATAGGTCTTAGCTCCACTATAACCAGAATTGTATGAACGCCTCCTGGATAACATATTAGTTATTTGAAATCGTGTGGATGATAATATAATAAATTTATTAAACTGAGCTTATCAAGTGTGTGTGAACCCTAATCTACGATTGGAAAGAGAACATGTGGTTAATTCCAATTTCCGGCTGTCGAATTAATTCAAAATTGTCCAAAATTACAAAGATACCCCTGTAGGAATAATGCTTATTCAGATAGCCTTTCGTATTTCGAGTCAAACCATTGATTTAGAATGAAAATCGATATTTTAATATCAAGAAGTCTCAGACTAGAAGGCATGAAATATATAAGGAGATTGGCCAGTACTTGATGAGTTCCCAATAAGGACGAAACCGGTCTACTGGATGAACTAAACGAAGATTGGTTGCGCGGGTGGTGATGAATTGCCTTTTCTACAATATACAATTCTTAGTTTATACTGACATATGTAAGTAATTAATGGGTCAGGTGTTTATATCAAGACCGCAACCTTGATTATAATAATTGTTATCACCACCCGCGCAACCAATGGTCGTTTAATTATATAAATGTTCATTTCAATACCACTTCCCCATGTAATGTGGTGTCTGTTCAGTAATGACAGATTGGGCATAGTTAGTTGGAACTTTGGGTCTAAATGGATGCCATATGAGCTCCACCTAGAGGAAAATTGACTAACCAAGTTACATTAGTTAGTATATAACTGAAAATTGTGTGTAGTGTAGTGTGCGGCAGGATAGCTCAGTGGTTAGAGCACCAGATTCCGAAGCAGACGTGCCCAGGTTCTTATCCTGTCCGCGGCAAATTCTGGCCAGTACTTGATGAGTTCCCAATAAGGACGAAACCGGTCTACTGGATGAATTGCCTTTTCTACACTATACAATTCTTAGTTTATACTGACATATGTAAGTAATTAATGGGTCAGGTGTTTATATCAAGACCGCAACCTTGATTATAATAATATAAGGAGATTGAGTTTTCGACTTCTAGACGTATGCTATGCTAAGTCTTCATAGTCAACGACAATGAATGTCGTAGGTAAATTTAATCATAAATGGAATTAAGTTGAATCCAAATCAAAATGTGGATCGAAGGGTCACGGTAATAATGGACTCCAAACTAAAAGAAAAATAAGATCCGTAGCATCAGAACAAAATATAAGAAACATTCTTTTTAAATCCAATTACGTGGTCACTAAATGTTCCAAGCAAAAGGATAGAATTTAACCATTTGAAACACCAGGAATGTATGATATTACATGAGAGGAAAGTAAACTTTTGTATGTGCGTGAAACCATGCGCCCAGTTTAGGTAAAGGGGTATATAGAAGTACGTATCGACATTTGGTCGTAAAATATTGACCAGACTGAATCGATTGAAATTACATAAATATGTGACATAATTTACAAAAGAGCGTTACAAAATTATTACCCTCGATTTGAAACACAACACTAAATTATCCAAGGGAGTGAAGATACCTTGAATCAGAATCGGATACTCGCTCCAGCTAAAATGAAAGAACGCTGGATGAAGAAAAGCCTATAAGTGGCGGAAAAATTAACAATTTCTTAATTAATCTTAGGACAATTTCGTACTTGCATCTTTTATTTATTGTTATCTTACTTTGAATATTACCTTAACATCTTTATAAGGTGTAACACTTATTAATAAACCAGTACGTTAAATTAGAATATGAACGAGAAAGGCTTTAATTGACCATATTTAATCTTCTGCTCCCGGAGTATGTTTCACACAAGTTCAACGTGAAATTGAAAGTCGAAAACGTGTTTACGATATTTTTGGACGAGCGTTGTGTTATTGTACATGTTGTTTGAACAAAACGATGCCTCGAAGATGTATATAAAATCGTCAGCTGTAATCAGTGCTCATGTTGATTTTAAAATATTCCTGTGATCGTTCTTTCAGACAATAATTTTCTAATTTTCTTCTCCAACCTTGACTTGTTTTAACTTATCTAAATGAACTTATGATTTTACTAATTCTTCAGTATTTACCGTGGTACGATTTTGCGACCGGTATATTTAAATTATCCTTCCCCTTTCCTTTCCAATGGAAGCCACTCGTCAATACTTCATTTCACAAATAGTAAAATAATTAGAATTACATAGGCAAATAGAATTTGTATAAATCATTTTAGTTCAACTTAGATGAACTTACATGTTTAAATAATTACATTTAACTGATTATTTCATCCGGTGCGAGAACATGGACAATGGATGTTATGATTGTGTGTGCAAGTGAATTTTACAACCCATGACTTCTATTCTATCATGCCAAAACTGTCTTGAATTTTAAAATAATTAAATTAACCCAATATATTTCACCTTCACGCATAATACTGTGATTCCAGCGTTGATAACCGAGTTATTTTTCAGAAATTCGAGGGACTATTATCCCAGTGTTGAAGTCGAATGTCTACGAAGCAGTTAGCCCATAGTTACAATTAAGACGAAAATCGCATTTGCCACAGATCAGCTGCCAAATGATGACGAATACATGACACATTTTATGTGACTTACCTTCAGGGCTCATTCTATAAAGTATGCATAACATAGACAAAGGCTCCACTCAAGCAGTTAGCCTTTTCAGCCAGTTTTAAAGTAAGGATATATATATATATATATATATATATATATATATATATTTCTAATTAGGAAAAAACACATTAATAACAAAGTGGATAAAGGCCATTTATTTCGTGAATACTAATCATCCTCTACAATCATTCATTTATATACATTCTAGGTTTTCAATTGATTATGTATATATGTAAATGAATGATTGTAGAGTGATGATTAGTATTCACGAAATAAATGGCCTTTATCCACTTTGTTATTACTGTTTTTTCTTCCTAATTAGAAATATACTGTGTAATATTGAAAGGCAATGGACATTATAAAGATATATATATATGCGTACGTGTGTGATATTCATAGCTAAAAGCTTTTAATAAAAAACTACTTCATAAATCATTAGATGAAGGATTAGCACTTACAATAGGATCGGCAGGGTGATAGATGTTAAAAATGCGAGGACAGACATGGTGCGGTATAATGTTATCCTGACTTCCACTCCCATCAGGACGTAGTCCACGAAGTGCTAAAAATACCGCTAGAGGTGAACCAAGACAGAAGAAATTTTGCACCTGAGCGTATTTGTAAACAAGTAAAATAGAAGACCAGCAATTAAATTATAAACATTAACAACCGATTGGGGTTGGTGCAGTATTTTAGTGCTGATTTGATATTTTCACACCAAAACGTCTATGGCAAGTTATTAGACCATGTCTAAACTGAAAAATAAATTCCAGTAATATCATTTTGACAGCATATGAAGACAATGGTCATGCGATAAAAACAATTGATATGCAAATTTTAAATTTACCCTCGTTCTGCAGAGTTATTAGTAATGCACGTTTTCTTTAATCACAGAGCTAGCGAAATTAATGCATTGATTATCTAAGGCTGGATATACCGTTTTATGTCCAACAGAGTCTACATATCTAACGGTAGAAATCTCGATCTAGTTTCACATATCTCACATTTATACAAAAAACAAAAGGACACACACACACACACACACACACACACACACGCATATAAGTTGAATGCAGTACATACGAATCACGTATACAGCCCAGACTCTCTAAAGTGAGTTCTCTTAAGACTGATTAATTCGTGCTACATGTGCACTACACCGTTTGTACTGTACAGAAACAATACCATAATATAGTGTCGGTTTCAAAACTATCGGAAATCATAAACTCAGATTTGCATCGAATACACGGGTGCATGCACGATATTTCGAATACAAAGCAAAGGATACTTCATAAAATTCAACTTTTACGGAATGGTCACCACAGAAGAATTTACCACAAGAAACTTCATTGTGGGTAATTTTTATATTGCTTTAGTCACAGCTCAGGTAAAATTAAAACAATATACCATCACAAATCGCAGTGCTGTTAACATAAATTGAATTGAAAATGTTAGGCAGGATTTTGATTAGGTAAATATTTGTCATTGTAAGCGAAGTATTGCCTAAAGAAACAATGAAATTTATCCAGCAGATCGATTTTGTTGGTACTGGGAACATGATAAATAATCTTATTTAACCTTCTGCGCCACCTCCACCCCCGTGCCGCACGCTACACACATTTTTCATTTATATACTATTTTTTTATTTTAGTTTACATTTACGTCAGGGGGAACCAATACAGCAACACTTACTACCTTAAGTTTCAACTAACCACACTAAAAGTGACATTGCAGAACGTACAACTCACCACCTGGTGAGATGGTTTGGAATTGAAGATTAGCACAATTGAAAAATCATTAATTGCGCAAGTGAATTGCTCAACTGTCACGCCTTACATGTAATTATAGAAGAAACAATGCAACTGGGGAATTAATATCGAATTGATGATTTATAGCAATATTTTGATTAGATATATATTTTTCAGTATAACGAATATCCTCCAGCAAATTTTCAATTAAACATCACTGTCCCACGTGGTTAACCAACAGCGTAAGTTAGTAAAATGCTGAAAATTGCTAGTAGCGTGTGACAGGGTTTGCACTGGGTTATGAGTGAAAAACTCCGAAGTTTATGTGCCTGGTTCGAAACCCAAACGCGGTAATATCCGGTAAGTGCATGACGAGCTCCCATTAAGAATGAAATCGTTCTACTTGATGAATTTCGCGTTCTACGTTATAAAATGCCTAAATTATATTGACTACATATATAAGTATAATTATAGGATTTGATTATGCTCATATCTTTTCGAAAGGTAAAACAAGCATAAAATTAAAATTGCGGCAGGGTGGCTTCATGGTTAGAGCAACAGATTCAGACGCAAAGGTTCCCAGGTTCGAGCCCTGTCCGCGGCAAGTTTTAGACAGTACATGATGAGTTCCCAATAAGAAAGAAACCGGTCTGCAGAATAAATTGCCTTTTCTACACTATACAGCTCTTAGTTTATATTAATAAATGTAATTCATTAATGGGTCAAGTGTTTATATCAAGATCGCAATCTTGATTAAAGTAATTATCTCCGCCCGCGCAACCAATGTTCATCCAATTATGTAAATTTAAAACGTCTGAAGAGGGTGAAATAGGGGAACGAGTAATTGTTTATGTTTATCACAACTTTTGGTGTGTTTGCCAGACATCACTGAACTGGTGATGCAGAAAAATGAATAGACGTTCCCCTGTTCCACAGTCTCTTCTGCAAATTTTCCGTCTCGTGCCTGCTGGTGATATATTAGTAGGCGCCGGCTCTACGCACATGAGATTATACCTTAATGAACATTGGTTGCACGGGCGTTGATAACAATTACTATAATCAAGGTTGCGGTCTTGATATAAACACCTGGCCCAATAGGCACCTACATTTTTCAGTATAAACTAAGAATTTTACAGTGTAAAAAAGCAATTACATTTTCTATAATTGTGGCTTAGTTTCATTAGAGAACCACTTCGTTAGCCTTTCGCATTGCAACACAACCGTATTTGAACGATTGTTGCCAGTATGCAATCCTTGAACCATGTCATCTACAAGGGAATATTGATCGAGCAGTGCCTCTAATACCACGAATACTGGTTTTAAGAGTTTGCACCTCTAGCCATTACATTTTCATGTGCAATCCCTTCGGAATAAGAAATTATATTTTTCCTGCTGCAACTTCTGATAATCATTCAAGTGCAGTGCATATTGGGATTACTAATGGCGAGAGTTGCAATTTGATTCGCAGTATGTTTTATTTGCTTAACAGATAAATCCCCGTTAGTCAGTAATCTATCGAGGTTCTGATGATCAAAATGAAAAGTTGAAACGCATTTGAAAGTGTAACTGGTGATCGGTTTTCTGTCATGTTACTAGATAAAAAAACTGGATTGGTGGTTATCTCGAGTGTGCTAGCTTGATTTAAATAAAGCTCACCAGATGATGGAGTATTACGATTTAAAGAAATCATTCACTTCCCATCAAAATAAATTAGAACAATCTGCCGGGAGTAATTGGACATCAGGCGCCGTCAGACACCCTGGCCCAATATCCTCAGAACAAGTCCAGGTTTCTGTATGAAAATAAGAGTTGGACAATGGTCGTCAGTGACTATTGTAGACGCATACCACGAGTGTATTTAAAGCATCTGAAGCTCTAACCCAACGCCACTTCAAGGCTGTGATAAGATTTGACAAAAACAGAATTTCAACTTGGTTAATATTGATGACAATTGAGTGTTAAGCAGTTATTACAAGTATTTCCTATTCAAGGTAAATTAATATTGAAGTCATAATGATGAAATGATATTGTAGCGTATATTTCTCGTTTCCGATTTCTGACTGCAAACACTTCAAGAAAATTCGTGTACGTTTCGGTTTATGCTTTTAAGGGCGCAGATAAGTTTGTTATATCAGGACTGCAATGTCTCTAAGACAAACTTCTTTCCACTTGATTTACCCGACAGACTTAGTGCCTTATTCTTAAACTTTTGTGAAAAGTGTTGGATAACTCATTGGGTAAAATGCTTCTGCGTATGTCTAATGCACTGATATTGACAAATAGTTGCAAATTGTAACAGAAGGAAAGGTTATTTTTAACGTTTATGATTCCCTTTGAAGGTTCAAATTTCGAAAGTTGGCCCATGCGATTTATTCCGTGTATATATATATATATATATATATATATATATATATATATATGTATATATATATATATATATATTGGCAAATACAGATATACTATTTTACTTTAGGCTTATGTTAAATGCGTTATTACCGATGTTCCATGATTAGACAAATAGACCTAACAATATAATTATTTAGATGCAAGAAACTTCCGCGATTTCTAGTTCCTTTTCTAGAACAGATAACTCTGATTAGATTAGCCAAAGTAAATACAGAGTTTATTTAACAAGATTTCAGTAAAATACTTATGTATTGTGTTTACTATAAGCAACATGTTCAAAGGTACGTTCCCTTCTCCTGTACCAATGTCAACGTTAATTCGTTTTCAATATACTTTTTGCCTGTTCTAAAATTTGTGGTGGGTTAACTGTTGCAAGCTAGAATAAAAGCACGTTGTAAATACGTCACTTATGAAGTTTACATTTTCTGTCAGTACATTTCAATCTTTTAATTTTCACATGGTGCATCTAAACGAAAACAAGAAATAATGCAATGCAACTTAGCATAATCATGCCGTCGCATAAGTGGAAATATTTCTCGCAGCAGAAGGCAAATTTATTGTGCTTAATTGGGAAATTCTTCTTTATTCCACCAAGTCGCGATGAATCATCTTGTCTGTCACCAAAGAAATATGATGACATCAAGTGGAACCTTTAATGTGTCAAACAGGTTATTATTGTACAATTCTTAAACAAAATCAAAAGAAATCTACGGTAATGTACTTTTGAATGACACTTCGTATTGTTTATAACCACCTGCATAAATCATCCAGTTTACAAAGCAATCTAAAGACCGTGGGCTGCATTAAAATACAAGAAAGTCTCAAGCATTCAACAGAATCTGATATGTTCAAATGTGGCCCATGACAGTCATGGTCAATGCGACACAGCACAAACCTACAAAGGTTTTATAAATATTAAAAGATAAATAATCGATGCCCAGCTCTACAGTAACAAGTGACAATACAAGGAATGAGCTCGGTATATGAAGGCGTTGTTAAAGTTACAAGAGTTCAGATGAGCGCAGGTTCCAACTAAATGATAGGGGCTCTAAACATTAGTACTGATGCTGCTTTCAAAAGTTATGTGTTATGATATGGCTTTGTGAAAGATTATTATTTACATTTTTCACTTTCAGTCTATTGCAATGATTTGACAATACGAAATTTTAAGAAGATAGCATCTGCTTTTGTTTGAAAATATTTTATTGCACGAACTGTGGGTAAATGGGTTTGGTCCCGACATTAAATAATGGAAAATTACACATACGAAACCCGCGTCTATGGATAGGCTTCTTCAACTCATGGTAGCTCTGGACAGATTTATAAGTAAAAAGGTGAAAAAATATATTGTATTACACGAATTTACCCACAAATATACAGAGGTAAACGCATATATATATATATATATATATATATAAGTGGTATAACAGGATTTATTATACAGACTGCTTTTATAACCTCAGACTGAATAAGGTAACAGCTGAAATCCATCTACGTGATCCTGGCTTTGTGTATTTTGGGCGATTCCATTTTAAAGGCAATAATTGCTGCGAGAAAAATCAAACTCGTGAGCATTTAATTCGGACCCATCCAAAAAATCTCCTATATTACATCAGCAAAAACAAATCAATCATAGTTGGTTTAAAAATTATAGTTTGATGTAATTTGTGAGTCTACGGTTGTAGCAGATAAGCTGCTATTATGACCACTTGGCTGGGTGCGTGTCTTTATGTTTCTTAATCATAGGACACAGAAAATCCTTTACATTTTGGGTTTTAAATATCTTCTCCGCAGTTTATAGCTGATTCACTTTATATTTCGCCTTTTGCGTCTGTTATTCATTGCATCCAATACTGGCAAACCACTTTCTATTATTGAATTGATGAATTAATGTGCTTGGCCTCAGTGCAAGGCGAGCCGAAACCAAACAAACTGAACAAATTAGTTCAGTTGTGACCAGAAGGATAAACCAAAGGCAGCATGAACGGAAAGTATAATCTCATGCACATTCGTTTCGTGCTGGCGACTCATCAGTAGAGCCGGTATTGCATATTAACCACTATATTTTGGTCAAGAATGTGGGATAATAGGACGAACAAATCTCCCACAATTCCACATTCTTCTACCAAATATAGTGGTTACGCGTAATACCATCTACTGACAAGTCGCCAACTCTTAGTATATTCATAATTCTCCGTTCATACTACTAATACATACTTGCATATATATTAGTTCTTCGCAACAAACAGTATTAAACTGAACAAATTTCCAAAAAAAATTAGAAGTATGCAATGTAATTTATAGGCTGATTTGCTTAATTCTGAACAGGTTATCCGGATATTATAAGCCAACTAATGTTTGTATTCAACTAGAGTTTTCGATTTTGTTTTTAATTACATCATTGACTATGGGCTTTGATTTTATATTAGATGATATGTACCTAGTAACAGATTAGTTCAAATTGGATTAGAAGTACAAATCAAAGTCAGCATGAGCGATAGGTATAATCTCATGTGCACATTCGTTTCGCGATTAATTCACAGCAAACAGTATATAACTGTTATATATTTAATTGAATGATGCAAAGATTACCGTGAAATTTGATAAGAATTACCGATTAAAGACAGATTATATTGATTTGCTGGAGTAACAGGTGTTTAGAAGTAGTTTTAATTCTCAATTTTGTTAAAATATAGCATAACTTAAACTCCATTGTGTTGGTACCGTGTATTGACTCGGCAACCACATGGTTGATACCATGTATCGACTCGGTAACCGTAGTGTTGGTATCAGGAGTCGACTCAAACACCATAGTCTTAGTACCATATACAGACTCGGTATAAATTTTATATAGAGTGAATTGACTTTGAAATCGCATTGTCGAAGAATTTATATAAAATTAACTCAACTAATGCCTGCATACACATTCGGCAGGTGCATAGTATTCGAATGGCGAATGAGCTCTCAACAGCCACCGGCAACCACGCAACTTACTGCTGCCTTGCAGACTGCGCTTGGATGTGCAAGGGCTAGAGGTGCGTCCTCGATCAAAAAGCCGAGTGGTGAGGGGACACCACTTGTACCAAATTCCCAAGAAACTCCATGAAATTGGAGCCGGCTTATCCTCCAAAAGGAGTCAGCCGCAGTAAAGTAAAGTAAAGTAAGTAAAATATAGAGAGGATATAAGGTGTAATGCTGGTACCTACTGATGAGTCGTCAGTAAGCAGGAAAAGAATGTGCACATAAGATTACACCTTTAGTTCATGCTGAATTATGTTTATCCTTTTGGTTCTATTTGAACACATTTGTTACTATGTACGCAACACTAAATACACAATCGCATCTATATTTAATCTAAACAAAAACAGTATCTAACAATTGGCTTTGACGTCATAGAAATGTAGAAATGAACTTAAACTAAACAAGTCTTTTAAAAGACAAGAAATAATACATTTCTTTAATTCGCTATACAATGACTTAAATTTTTCTACATATAAAGTTGGTCCGAAGTCAAATAGACTTCCATTTCAGCAGCTAGTTCATTTAAAATTGTTGAATGTAAAATTAAATCTTTGGTGTATAAACAAATTACTCATGACTGTTTACCTTTTTTGGTCTAAAAGCCAAATAGTTGAACGCTAGAAAATTTCAAACATTTGCGCAAATTCTTTAAATCAAATTGGCGAGCCAGAGATAAAAACCAATCCCAGTATATCTAAATAGCCGCACAACAAAGAAAAACTAGCATCAGTCACTAATGCGGACATATTTCGACTTCCTATAGTCATCATCAGTGCACGACGTCAAGTCGACTAACGAGGATCAAGCCGCAATACATATATAAAGTAAAATTAGATAGTCTTCGTGTTCTTATGATGACTGTAGGTCACAACGCGCCAGCACGTCTGACTGACGTTGGTTTTTTCTGTTATACGACTGGTTAGATACTATGAAACTGATGGTTATCTCATTTTAATAACTGTTATCAAAACCCGCGCAATCAATGATTGGTTAATTGTAAAATAGTAAAAAAATATAAAACCATTGCAAAACTTACCTAAATAATAAAATATGATTTAAAAATTTCAGAAATGACGTGTCACGTAATGTCCCAACAAGATAGAATTAAAATTTAAAAAAGTAAGAAATTTAATAAAACCGCTTTTACCAAGTCAATTACTTGCTTACCCGACCTTGAAATGCCAACCCAGTGTCCAGAAAATCAGTAGCTTTAATGTAAGCCTCAGCGGCCTCTGTCATGGCACTCGAAATCCTTGTTGGTGATGCTGGCGTGTTTATTGTCGATTGAGAGCTCGCGTCACGAAAGGAGGCGTCCACACACGAAGAAATTATGATAGAAGCGCTATTTTTAGTATTTCCGAGAACATTATCGTGAGTTGAGTTAGCGGTATCAGTTTTGTCAGAAATATAAAAATTATCAGTGCAATCGTCAGTAACGCCATTTGCAGCCACCACCGAATTTGTAGCTTTTTTAATAGCATTTTTTTCTTCTTCAGCAAAACCACCACGGCTAATCTCGTTCTGATCATAATCAGCGGTATTTTGCATATTTGAAGGATTCTGATTATCAGAGCAGGCTTCTTTCAAAGCATTTAGTTTCAGTTCCAAGGCAGATGTGCTGTTTTAAATTTATTATAATGTTGAAAGTTATGTTTTTAGGTATAAAAAACAATATTATTTTTATAGATTATTCCACATATTTAAAAAAGGAAAAGAGCTATCTTTTAACTGAGAAATAAAAATAATTTTGCAGCTAACGGCTTCTGCAGTTCGCAATAGAATGTCAATAAAAATATTCTAATTAAAGAAACTGTTATTTGTGAAATTTTAACTTAAAAGTCGAATAAACCAGCTAATGAGAATTCCATTTTGTATATAATAAAATTGTATTCAATAATCTGAATAGAAAATAATCTGTTTATTCCACGAATTTAAAACAAAGAAAAGGTGGACTTCAACAGAATCGGGGATATTGAAGAATTAAACAAATTTTCAGTAGATCAGTTAGAAAAAAATAACAGGAAAAATCCTCAAAACTTTTTTGAAAGATTTCATATTGCAGACTTTATTAAGTGAAGTAGACCGACAAGGAAAATTGAACAAATCTGAAAATAAATAATGTATTTAGATAAATTTGAAAATGGTGTTCATGATAAGCTATAAAATGCTAATCCAAAAGATAACAAATTAGACGTTGGGCAAAACATCGTAACATAAGATTACGCGTACAGTCTGTAAAATATAAGCGAAGAACATCAAACTGAACTACAAAATTAGCGCTTCAATCTGTTCGATCTAACGCAAAGCTTTCCTCATTTAAAAAAAAACGGGCTGCGCGTTCAAAACAATATTAAGTCATAAATGGATGACGAAGCGACAATAAATCTATCAAACATTTTTCCATCAATTCATTAATATAATTTCAGTATGAAAATATTGAGTTAGAAAATTTATATAATATTTATCCGATAACATAACACGACATTTGTAGGGCTCTAAATTAAATTTAACAATGTTTCAAATAAAAGTATCTTACAGGTAAGAAAGGAAAGAAATATATATCAGCCATACGAAGCCCCAATGACGACTGGCGAACCTAACTTACTTCTTTCAGCAACATAACATAAATTTTGCAATAAATTTAATTTGTAAACCGATTACGATGTTCTAGTCGGTCCAGCTATTTGGCGTCAACTCTAATCGCGCTAGCATGCCATACATTTAGGAACAGCTTTGAGGAAGATGACTGGCTAAAGTATCTCCGTAATAGCTCAGCAAAAATTATGCCATACTGCGTAAAAAGGAAATAAGGCTGTCTCCACTCGTTCTTGATTGTTAAATTTTAGAGTCCTTTTCTTTAAATCAAGTTTCAGAGCTTGAAGTAAACACCAATCCCATTGTAATTAACCAGTCGTCGAACAACATAACAAAACTACCGCCAGCCGCAACGCACTGACGCGTTTCGACCTTCCATGATCATCATCAGAGTACGACGGCAAACTGACTATCGAGGATCAAACCGAATTGAATATATATGGAAATCAAAGTTAGATATGCGGCTCTCACCTCTAGCAGTCTCGCATACATTGAACTTGACTGGGAATGTCGGCTGCACAATTTCTATGCTGTCACGAACATTAACTGATTGTAGCTTTC
>JAQBSW010012779.1:0-15771 GCA_029291075.1 Eudiplozoon nipponicum
TTTGCTGGATTCGGTGACCGTTTACCAGCTACCATATTGTCTTGTCAAACAGATAGCTAACTTAAAACCCTCTGTACGTTTAGCCTAACTTTAGAGCCAGTTTATTATTATTTTTTTAGAAAACGAAAAAATGCCAATTTTTCATGTTAACTTACATTATTGCATTACTAGTACCATAGCATTTTTGGCGGCTTCTCGAGGATTTCTTTACGTAGCTTTGGGAGATTAAATAATATTTATTTAAATTAAGTTACGCGAATCCGCTCCTCCGTTTGTTGTTTTCATAAGTAGAATAAAATTCGTTCATAAGCCTATTAGAACAGGTGTTGATTTTTGTAACGACTTTAAAATCGCGCGAACACCAATTCGTAAAATTTGAGATGTTGGCAATTTCCTTTATTCAATCATTTAAATTGATTAGGCTTAGACAAATCTCTCAGTAAATGATGGAATTTGAAATTGGGTCATTATTAATTAGATGGTTGTCTGTGCATTGTTGAAATGTCTTGAACACGTGCACATACGCTTATGCAACAAGAACGACCATTGAGCTCTGGTTAGAAATACATAAATTCTGCATTACTTTATCGCTGACATACACGCATTTTCAGTCACGGGACGTTCTAAGATGGTCCTTTGGATACTAGCAACGTCCATTTACGGCCTCAGTATATTTTACAGATACTGACTTGACTTTTAATTGCATTACCAAAGTATTTATATGAAATTATTCTCATTACTGCTTGAGTACATATTCGTATAAGCGATTGTACTATCCAACGGTTCCCAATGTCTGGAACAAATATATAGTTGATGTAGGACATAGTACCAGCACCTACTGATGTATTATCGACAAGTACACAAGAAAGGTGTACATGATATTCTATCTTTTTATCACGCTGAATATGGTACATCCATCTAGTCCTATGTGAACTAATTTTTACGAGGTACACATTATTTTATGCACAGCGGCATCTCACAGAATTAAACTGGAATCCATATGATCGCTGAAATCTTCAAAAGAGCCAAAAATTAGTTACATTTTACTATGTTGACCATTATTGACATATCATAAGGACAGAAGATGAAAATATTCTCATTATGTTTACAAAGTGGCTTGTTCTGCAATAATATTGTGAATTTTGAAACGCAGTGTATCTAATGCTACAATCAGTTTAACCTACCAGAATAAAAGAATAAAGTTGTGCCAAAAACTTAGTGGTTAAAACCGCAAAGTATTCCTGTGGTGGAAAAAGACAGCTTGAATCAGCTCTTGTTCGTTTTTAAAAGGTTTTTAACGCAATTTGCAAATATTCTTGTCCTCCCAAGACACAAAAGTGTATACTCCGGCTTTTTTCATTTTCGCACAAGGATAAAATTTCAGCTCATAAATGTAATCTATGTCGATAGTAATTAAAAAGTTTACATTTTTAACCTATTCTTAATAATATTAAAAACCAATGTTTATTGTTGAATTTGCATATTTTGTTTAATTTTTACCGATATAACCTTACGTTTGTCTTTCTTTAATATTTAGATGGACATAACTTCAAAGAGTAGCCGGAAGACGTCATACGCACCGTCTTGTGATAGTCAGGACAGTATCCACGCGGCGTCTGTAAATAAAGATTTGTAAGTAAGATTTATAAAACTATTTAGTTTTATTTTTTACATAAAGCAGCAAACGTAGAACAAAATAACTTAGTACACCTACATTTTTAGGCAGTAGCCTGTAAATTTTGAAATAGTATCTTATGATTATCCTCACTCTTCTTAAAAGGCCGTATCAAGGATCGAAAACTTTTCAAAACTAGACCATTCTCTTATAGTTGATTTCCAAATAAAAGTTATTGTTTATTTTAAATAATGCTTATATGTATAATTTTTTGGCATATTAAACCAGGACTCTAAATTTTTTAAATTACTTTAATCAAGGTTGTTATCTTGATATAAACACTTGACTCATTATGTACATACATATGTCAATATAACCTAAGTATTATATAGTGCGGAAAAGACAATTCATCCAGTAGACCGGTTTCGTACTTATTGGAAACTCATCATGAACTGGTCAGAACATGCCACGGACAGGGCTCGAACCTGAGTACGTCTGCTTCGGAATATGGTGCTCTAACCACTGAGCCACCCTGCTGCATACTCCACACATTTTTCTGTTATATACCAACTAATGTTTCTTGGTAAGCCTTTCCTTTAGGTAGTGCCTACATAGCTCTCCATTAGCCCAAAAGGTCCGACTGACCATCCCCAATCTGTTATCATATAACAGATACCACGTTGCATGGGGAAGTGCTATTTGAATGAACATTTAGATAATTAAACCAAAATTGGTTGCGTGGTCGGTGTTGAAAATTACTTTTTTTTCAAGGTTGCGATCTTGATATAGAAATCTAACCCATTATGTACAAACATTTACCAGTATAAACTAAGTATTGTATAGTGTTGAGAAGGCAATTCATTCAGTAGACCGGTTTTGTCTTTATTGGGAACTCATCACGTAATGTTCCGAATTTTCCGCGGACATTCAATTTTCGGGTCTGTGATAAAATATGAAATAAATTATGATGATTCTCATAAATTTCATCACATAATTTACCTTTTCGCATGGTTAGTCTAGCGATAATTTGTTGCCATAAGGTTTCCTAATTACTCTAGGAATCCAAATGAAAATTTTTTGCGTGCCATTACACAACTACCCCTAAAGGGATAAAAGCAAATGTTTTCTCGAAAAAATGGATTGAAGAACAAAAAAGACCTTAAACGTTTTCTTGTGAGCATATTTTTTTGCAAACTCGTCCTTAATCTAAGGCTGTGATAAAATTTATCAGATTTCACCACCATACTTTTCTCATTTAAAGTTTTTTCTTTGAACATGTGCTTTCTTTGTATGCTTTGATAAGATATTTAACATTTATGGCAATTATTTAACCAATAATCCTTATAAGATTCCACGAAATTCTTTGAAAATTCATTTTCTGCTTCAGATTACTGCACCACTGCTGCAATAATTTCATAGAATACAAACTGTTTACGAGAATATGCATTACTACGCCCGCTGATTATTCATCAAGCATCCCTATGAGGGTGGCTATTTGTATTAACTTGCATACAGGAGATGTTAATTTGCTCTGGCTGAAATGCAAGCACATCAGTTCTAAAGATTCGTGTAGCAATGCGATTTCACGAAATCTGCCTCATTAAAAAGCATAGTCGTGATCTAGATCAGATGAACACATTAACTTTTCTGCATTGTTTACCAGATAATAATGTTGGTGATCCGTTTGAAACAGGTGCTTGATGTCTTCCTAAAAGCTCGGAAATCATTAAATATTGTTGAATCATAAGTAAAGCATTCAGAAAGATTTATGTTGTTTTAAATACTGTATTTCTGCCGAATGTAAATCAGTAAACATTTTGTCTTGCGAAAGACAACCCGGAGTAATTAGAAATTGTTAAACAACTAGTCTTTTTGTAATAACTTAAAAACAATTTACTTCCAGTGCTATAATATAAAATATAGGAGTTAATATCAAAATAAATACAGGTCCAGAAAGTACATTCTTACATTCTTTGCTATAAATTTTGGCAGTCAACTAAAAACAATATTAAATAAAAGCCATCTGGTAAATGCCTTATTAAAAATAGAAATTTGTACCCAAAATTAGGCGATATGTTTTATTAAAAAATCGGTAAAATTTTCAATTAGACTTTGTCTAGTCTGACATTATTTATTTTTGATAACATGAATACTAAATGTGTGCTCAGGGAAATCTGCCTGGTTGTTTATTATATATTCTCGAAAGAGAAGAAATTCTGCTGCCATTCCTATTATTGTATTAGGAAGGATAATAACATTTATTCTCACGTCATTGCTTTCCAGTTTTGTGGAACAAATGGATGACAAAATATTTCTATGCTTTGCTGATTTCCGTAGCAAGCTGAATTTTGCAGAAACTATTGACATGCTCAAATTGTAAGATATCAAATATACTACTCAAATGCATCATGATATATATATTACTAGTGAACGAGGGTTATTAGGTGAAAAGAGGAAACGATGTTTTCCCAGAAGGTAGACACTTAGATGATGCCTAGCGCAATACAAACTTAAATTCATTGTAAATGCAGTAAAAGACAAATTTCCACTGGAATAACTACAAACCTTGTTGTTGATTATCTTAAAATATATTTTTTTTAAATTGAATTAGTTTGGAATATCTAGCATCCAGCATTGTTTTGGGCATCATTTAGAGTGAAGTTAAATAATTCCCAATGAGCGAAGTTTTAGCAAATGGATGACCTTGTGTAAAATGATAAAATCTGATTATGTGATTTGACCCGACTTCCGTTCATTTAGAAAATAAATATAGAGCCAGGAATTAACTTCCTTAATTGGTTCTAAATTTGCCTACAATGTTATCCCAGAATGGAAAATCTTTTCTATGGCCAAACATAAAATTTATTGAACATTAAATAAAGATTAATGGTTATATCAGGTTTTATTCTCGGATGTCGAATTCTCCAGTTGATGATTTTAGAAAACTTTAAAATATTATGAGGTATAGATAGGGTGTCTAAAAGAACCGCATTAAGGCAACTAATTCCAACACGAGAAATATTATAAATGCCAACTACTAATTTACGGTAATAAATTAGAGCGGCAATATAAATTATCCTAAGATGTGTCTATTTGACAGAGCATTTTTGTCCCCTGACGAACATTTGCTTGATTCATTAACCAACCATTGACTATATAACTGGTAAAAGAAGGCCTACAGCGTTCAAATATACTTCAAACCCATTGTCTCCGTTTGGGCGACCGTTTGGTGTTCAATTGTATGTTAATTGAAAACTTTTTGGTTAAAAAACAGTTTGGCGGCTATAAAATATATTTTGATTGGCATTTGTGCCTAAAGCAACGCATAAAAAAATAACTGGACATATTTTGATGCAGAAAAAATATGCAACAGCGTATTTCTTGCTCCAGCAGGTCATAATAAACAGAATGAAAAATAGATTTATTACACTGTGATCCTATTCACGGATGGATATTTACAATTTCTATGTATATAAGGTTTGTAAGTAAATTCACCATTTTTTAAATATGATAAAAAATAATCTTAATCTATGGAATAATATTTATTAATAAATATTATTGCTAGTCATATCAACAGTCATTACTCTAGATTCTTTAATATTTACAACACTACCAATATTATATGGATCGCCTAAGGTTCACAAAATAACCAGCAATGATATACCTTCTTCTATCAGGTATTATTATGCAAACCAAACATAAAATATTTATACAAAAGAGTTTTTTTACAGACAAATTGACGGTGAAGGTCCTCTTCGACCACACTTAGTAAACTTATATGTGCATCAATTAGAAATAACTAGATTAAAACTATTTGTCAACGGAACACATACTTATGTACGCTACGTTGATGATTAACGAATCCTGAATAATTGCAGTATATACCGGCATAAATATTATTGTAAAATGTTATTCAATAAATAACTGTTTCCCATATATATATATATATATATATATAATATCTGCCATAATACTTCAGCTCAATATATTATCGTATATAGTAACCAAGTAAGAAAAATTACAACACCAAATATATACGGCATATAAATAGTTCGATGTTAATCTCAGCATTTGTATCTACGAGCTTCATACCTATCTATGCATTTGTAGTATCGAAATAATACTATTGAGTGCCAGTGTTGCTACTGGTGAGAAATGAATTTTAAGGTATGCTTTGCTTTGGCGTGCCCGATTCGTTTGTTAAAGCACGAAGTTCGATGTCACGACAATCATGAATTCCCGTTAAACGAAGTTAAAAGCTACAAAGAACAAGGATGGATGTAAACAAATAAGTAATATAATTATAGCCTTACTGAAAATAAGTTTCTGATAAAAGTATTCCCAAACAAAATCCACTAATTCAATCACAAGGAATAGCTTCCATAATTTGCCAAAAATGCTCAAATTGATAATAATGACTATATAATATATTAAACGAACATTGGTTGCGCGGGTGGTGATAACAATTATTATAATCAAGGTTGCGGTCTTGATATAAACACCTGACCCATTAATTACTTACATATTTCAGTATAAACTAAGAATTGTATAGTGTAGAAAAGGCAATATATTGTCAATGTCACCTGGAAGCAATGAAATATGTACTCGATATGATAAAGGTTTTATTAGACAATGGTTGTTTAATATATTGACCACACTGTAAATACTTTTATTCTCTTAATTTTATTTCTTTGCTCTATTTCCAAATTTGCTTTTATCACCGGAATCCAATTACTCTTCATTCGAAACACAATACAGATATGCGATTAAATGATTAGAATTACAATAAGAGCACACAAAGATACGAATATAATTGCAAAAAATATTGCCAAAACAAGCACACAGTTGTGAAAATACCAGCCTTATATTTATCATCACCAACATTAATTAAATGAATTCAAATCTGACTGTCTTTATCATTCAATTTTATTATTTATTTCAAAATAGTTCACCCATTACCCATTTGCCAATTATGTTAACATATAAAGGTATTAACTTACATTTCTTAAAATAAATTTTGCGAGTTTAAAATTTGCCGCCGTACTCTGGAGTTTATCATGGTAGATCAAAATGCGTCACTACGTGTGACTGATGGTATTTTGGTATGTTGTTCAACGACTGGCTAAATACAACGGGACTTGTATTTACTCCATCTCACAAACTTGATTAAAAGAATTGTTATCACCAAACGCGAAATCAATGATTATTTGATACTAACTTACATATCATGGTAACATTTTAAAATACACTCTTAATGTTGTTAAAATAGATTGAATGATGTAAACCAATTAATCTCGAGTTATTTTCGATAAATGAATTTTTATCTTTGTCAATGCTCTTCCTTCCATTTCATAATTAACCTCGATCCATCAGGTTGGTATCATGTACCGACTCGGAAACCATAGTGTTAGTATCCGGTAATCATCGATTTAAAAAAGGTATCAGTTACTAACACAATAGCCATAGTGTTAGTATCCTTTACAGACTCGGTATATATATTATATAGTGTGAGTTAGCGTTGAAGTCGCATTGTCGTAGACTATATGACGTTAGCTTCACTATTACAGGTTTACACATTCGTCTATGAGATTGCACCGTCCTATTATCCCACATTCTTCACCCAAATATATAGTGGTTAAAGGGCGTAATACCGGCTTCTAATGATGAGTCGCCAGTAAGCACGAAACGAATGTGCATGAGATTATACTTTCCAATCATGCTGCCTTTAGTTTATCCTTCTGGTCACAACTGAACTAATTTGTTACTAGGTTCGCAACACCTAATACATACTTACATACATATTAGTTCCCCGCAGCAAACAGTATTTAACTGTAATATGTTTAAATTGCAATGTCTTCTAATACAACCAGACAGTTACTTACTCGAACGATGGAACATTTCAACTTAGACGCCTGTGTTAAATCAAAAGGTTAATACAAATCTGCAATTGCACAACACATCGTGGAAACCTCACACGTATGTTCTTCAGACGTAGCATTTAATATAATTACTAAATGTAATAACAGAAAGGAGCTATTCCAATACGAAACTGTATGAATAAACAAATTAAAGCCTGATTTATGCAGCAGAAAAAGCATGTCCTTGTATTGAATTTTAGCTGGAGTTGATACACGCAATTGATTGTTTGTTCCCTTACTTCACACATTCTTATCGTCTATATTATTTCTATATGGTTTAGCCTTTTTAATTTATATATAAAGAGATGTTCATTTTTACATACTTGAGAAGAATATGAGAAAAAACGGTTATTGTATCTGATAAAATTTATTTTTCTTTTTGCACATGAAAAGGGTACTATAAATTTTATTATATTTACACATTTATGGTTGGTATGGGTCGGTTTTGGTTGAGTTAAATAAATTAACTTTTGATTTTTTAAATTGCATACAGAAAAATAATCCGACCTAAAGTAACGTAACAAAATTATGCGTATCAGATCGAACTCAAAATTTCTTTTTTCATGTTTACCAAGACCACCGAAATGTATGAAACAGAAAAATAATTTAATCAAAGTTTCATTCATTGCATACACAAATAATCTATCAAATTTATATTTTATTGATTTTCCATTAAACATAAGAAGACGTTATTTATTTGTATGACTTTAGAAAAAAATCTAATAAAATATGCAATATAAACTAAATATTTACTTCTATTCATTCAATATTTGTGAGTGCTTCTGACCACCAGATTATTTAAATCTATTGTTTCCAGTACCCTTTTCCTTTCTATAAAAAGCCATAATTTATATTTACAAAAAACAATTAAATATTTGAAAGAAGGACTATTGTGGCTATTAAATTTTGATTTTCACGTGTGCGTGCAGGTATGTGCATGGGAACAAATGGCTATTTATGGGTAACTGCGTAATCCTTCAGATCAGGTTACTTTTCCATCGATTATAATGACTCATAAAGGCTTCGCGTTTATCCTTCAAATGTTGTCAGTCCTGTCTCATTGTCTATTGGTTGGTCTATTATGTCACCCGGGTAACAACACAGTGAGCATATATTATAGCCTTAATAGCTTTCGTAGCTGTGCCATTTTGGGCGTTGAGAGTGACAGCCTTCTTTTTAGCCGAAAAATACATTATTTTGCTCATTCAACGATTTATCAAGTTTGGTAAGTCAGTGATAATTAGTGATCAGGCGAATAAATCAAGGTGTTGGAGCCTTCCAGAGTTTAGGTCGGTGCCTTGTGTCTAGAAAATTAATGACAGGATATTGACTTTGCACATGTTGTCAGTATAAACTAAACATTGCATAGGGTAGAAAAGACAATTCACCAGTTAAATCGATTTAGTTTTTATTGGAAACACGTCAAGAAATGCAATTCACTAGAACATCGACAGTTGGCATGTTGACTGTTCTATAATGATATATCCGGAGCGGCTAGTCAGAACTTCCGGCCTAAATAGCCGCCAAATAAGCTTCAGCTGAAAGAGAGGCTTACCAAACAAACGTAAATTGGCGTAAACTGATAATGGTGTGTAGTCTGAGGATGTGGAGGTGCAGTGGATTCGTGCAAGAGTCCGAGTAAAATGTGCTCCGCGTAGAAGTTCATCTAGGCAACGACTGTCTTGATAAACCGGTGTATGGTAAAACAGATGCCTAGCTGACTTAGTGACAAACTGGTTGATTAACTGCATGTAAAATTTGTCGGTTTCATTTAAACGCATAAAGTTTAATTATTTCATTTTTACCTTTTGATGTTTATTTATTTTTGTTTGCTTGTTGATTTATCGCAGAAAGAAGCTATTCAGTTACAAATGTCGAGGAGCAAATGAATTAAGGTAGATTTGTACTTTATTATAACCGTCCAAGATATAATCGGTATAAATGTTAATAAGATTTAATCAATTAATTTTGTACAATATGTATATAGTATGTGTACTTTTAGTGATCTATTTCTCTATAATTGTTAAACTAAATTGAATTAGACGGAAAGAGAGAGAGGCGTAGAGACTATTTGTAATTTCTTGTGTGAAGTTTGGCTTAGATGTTAAATTTTAATTGTTTTTATTACACCATTTATTTAATTAATTTGTGAATAAGTACATGTTGAAGCTCTATAAGCCGATAGTTTTATGCATTTGCAGGCTCTAAATCCTATCAATAAAAGTAAGATTGGGGCCTGTCTTCTTTATTCGCGCAGGAACAATCATCTAGTTAGGTTAGGTAATGGAATGGGCCTAAAGTACGGACGATAGGCTATGAGTACCGGTCGACTTTGGATAATGGAGTAATTTGTGGTGGGTCAACAGCCGTTTTCAATTGCACCCCGGTCGCGGAAAATTCTAGCAAGTATCTGATGTGTCTAATAAGGACAAAACCTCTCTACATGACAAATTGCATTTTCTAACTTACGCGATGTTTACTTTCTAATGGCAATATATACACACACACACATATATATATATATATATATATATATATATATAATCAAATTTAAATAGAAGAATTTGGATTTAAATGATTTCGGTATAAATTAGTCGTGCATATCAACTTAACTGATTTGATCCTTATTGAGTACTTACCATCTATTTCCACAATTTCCGCGTCCAGGAACCCGGAAGCATTTGGTTCAGAATCTTACAACTGATCTCCTAAGCCGCGCATTGTAATAAATTCTAAGTTATGCTTCGTTGGCATCAGTTTCTACCTAAGGTTTAAACATGCCATCCCCGATCTCCCATAGAAATTCAACTAAACATCACATTTTTGAGTGGAATAGTTTCTGTCTTATAATGATAGACTTTAGGCGGTTAGTCAGAAATTTAGGTCATAGCGTCGCCAAAGAAGATCTAACCGAAGAAAGCACACCGTGCCTATTTTGATGTGTTCTGCTCGAGTACAATGGAGGTAGCGCCGCCAGATGTTTTTCTCCATCTTGTTCTCGGAATTTATGCACATTTGCACGGCGCATTATGACTTCTACCGTCAGAATCGAGAGGACCATTAGGCGCTTATCTAACTTTGATAGAAAATTACAGGGTAGCACTTACTCCGATGAGTAGGCGATGATAATGATGCTTTCCGAGAAACGCATAAATAGCCCTCCAACCAAGGACACCAATCTCATGCTTGTGGGTAGTAGCTGGATTTCGCCTATACACTCGACGGATAAGACGACACAATTCACATCTGACACTTTGCTCACGTTCCGTCACTATCAATTTCAATTCACAGCAAAAAAGAACTCGAGGCCTCACGTGATACAAAATAGCGATTCCCCAATTGTACTGGCCAGGTTCATATTATCATTAGTGGCACAACTAGTTGGTTTCTGCTCGTGGTCCAACCAGAAATTTCTATGACTACAAGCATTTTATGAATCAGAAATTGATTTTCCACAACAGAAAATTTAGAGCAGATTTTTATACCAAATAGGACGCAACCAACTTTTAAAATTGTGTTAATTGACGAAAATACAAGTCTGCTCATAAAATAGTAAATAATATTCTAATCGTTGAAAGACTTTTAAATATATGAGTTAGGACTTCATTGAATAGTGCAACATTATTGTACAGAAAAGGTACATGGTACTAACACTATGGTTACCGAGTCGGTACATGATACCAACCTGATGGATATCAATTTATGCTATAGTTAACCGAAATTGAGAATTACAACAATTTCTGAACACCTGTTACTCCAGTTAAACCATACACTCTGGCCTTCTCAATTTGAGTGAACTTTAGCATAAATTTATATCCATCAGGTTGGTATCATGTACCGACTCGGAAACCATAGTGTTAGTATCCGGTACTCATCGATTTCAAAAAGGTATCAGTTACTAACACAATAGCCATAGTGTTAGTATCCTTTACAGACTCGGTATATATATTATATAGTGTGAGTTAGCATTGAAGTCGTATTGTCGTTGACTTTAGATTATGTTAGCTTCACTATTACAGGTTTACACATTCGTCTAGGAGATTGTACCGTCCTATTATTCCACATTCTTCTACCAAATATATAGTGGTTAAAGGGTGTAATACCGGCAGTCTAGATGTAGATCTCGAATCCTTTTGGAGCAAAAAGGCTGAAAAGATGGGAGAAACGTTTGCGTCAGGAGATATCCTCTGTCGACTGTCATTCATATTTATCTTCAAAATAAGACAATCGTAATTTGTGTTATAAACATCACGGTATAAGCTTCACTGCAGCTGTATCTAGGTTATTTGTATCGATTATTTTACGCCGTCTTAGCGTACCGCATGAATCACAACCAAGAGAAGAACAAGTCGGATTCAGGTTAGAAAGAGGTTGTATAGATAATGATGTTCGTTCCACATATTTTTTTTAATTTTGATGATGGTAGTGGTGGTCATTATGCTGACGATGATGATGATGATGATAAAGTTAATGATGATAACGAAGATGATGATGATGATGATGATAACGAAGATGATGATAATGATGATGATGATGATGATGATGATGATGATGATGATGATGATGATGATGATGATGATGATGATGATGATGATGATGATGATGATGATGATGATGATGATGATGATGATGATGATGATGATGAAATAGTACAGTGGAGTTACATTCTGACGAAAACAAACCGGTCTATTTAATTTGTTCTGCGTGAACCTGCTTTGTAATAGTTCTTTAAAACAAGTTTGCGAGCTTGAAGTAAACACCAATCCCATTGTATTTTACCAGTCGTCGAACAACATGACAAAACTACCGCCAGCCGCAACGAACTGACGCGTTTCGACCTTCCTTGATCATCATCAGAGTACGACGGCAAACTGACTATCGAGGATCAAACCGCATTGAATATATATGGAAATCAAATTTAGATATGCGGCTCTCATCTCTAGCAGTCTCGCATACATTGAACTTGACTGGAAACATCGGCTGCACATTTTCTATGCAGTCACGAACATTAACTGTTTGTAGCTTTCGCCACATATAAAATTGTATTGCCTATATATGTATATGTAGCGAAAACAGTTATTGTTCGTGACTGCATAGAAATTGTACAGCCGACATTTCCAGTCAAGTTCAATGTATGCGAGACTGCTAGAGATGAGAGCCGCATATCTAAATTTGATTTCCATATATATTCAATGCGGTTTGATCCTCGATAGTCAGTTTGCCGTCGTACTCTGATGATGATCAAGGAAGGTCGAAACGCGTCAGTGCGTTGCGGCTGGCGTTAGTTATGTTATGTTGTACGACGACTGGTTAAATACAATGGGATTGGTGTTTACTTCAAGCTCCAAACTTAATTTAAAGAATTGTTACCACCACCCGCGCAAACAATTATTGTTAAATTGTAATAAAGTTATTTTTCAATGCATGAAATAATTTTTAATTTGTCCTACTAATATAAAAGCTAGCTGAACGCGAAATTCTATAGAAAGTCTAATTGGATAAACTTTAAAAAAAATACGCACTATGTGAGAATTGCTTGCGACGTCTAACAGTCGGCCTACTCGCATTAGAATGCGCAAACAACTCATGAAACGAGAGCCGCCTAACTGCAGTATTCGTGCGACCACTCAGTGCTGCAAAAGAACGAAGCTGTTCCTCGGATTCAAAAAGACGTGAACACGAGGAATTGCCCCCAGGTGATCCTCTGCTGACATCAGATTCGTCATTGCCGTTCGTTCCAAAAATTACTGCCCTACTAGTACTTGACGACACAATAAGAGAGGCTGGCGGAGTAAGCGTAACATTATCCTCATCATCTTCGTCGTTATCATCATCATCATCATCATCCTTATCGTCCTCATCATCATCACTTGTGTCATCGTCATCATCATCATCATCAATGGAATACCAACGTGAACCAGAATCGTTTCGTTGGCGGTATGCTTTCACGCTTGAAGAGCTGACCGACGATGTTTTCGTTGATGGCTTTACTGACAGGGACGAAATTCGTTGCAGATATGAATACTCGTAATCATCATCATCCTCGTCACTGCCCTCAGTGCTCTCATCCACTCTACCATGTGAGCCACAATCCTTTTCCTTATAGTCAACATTGTCAGCAGTCTCATCACTATCACAAATCTTCGACAATCGCCCCTTGAAAGCTCTCTTCGACTTCAAGCCTAGCGGTAGAGTACCACGCGCTAGATTCGTCAGAATTGACAGCTTTCGACTGCCTTTTTTCGTAGCCAGTGTCTTTTTCTCGCCACCAGAAGAACAAGGCCCATGTGAAGAAGCCTCTTGTTGGCTAGTCTTCAATGACTGTCGCCTGGTATGGTCCGCTTTTTTAACATCACTTCTGTCCACATCGTATACAGCACTGCTATTCTGATTTTGTTTCCAAATTTTTACATAAGGATGGCGTTGACGCGAAAATTGAGCAAACTCTTTCAGGTTTACATCTTTTAGATGACGATGCCGTTTACGTTGTTTTTGCTGATGACGTGACCAACCACCTCGTAGCATTTCAAAAGGATCGGTTTGATATCGAGCTGACTCAGCTATCCAGACGGACATTTGTTCGTTGCCTACCAGCTGAGAGCCCGAGTCTAGCAGAGGATATATTTTGTCCCATTCAAAATATAAAATTTATCATTTTTTAAAACGTCGAGGTGAGTCATCCAAAGGACGTGATACAATACACGAACGCCACACTCATATCGAAAAATACCAAGATTTTATGATAAAAGATGTCTAAATACAAAAATTACATACAAAATCTTATTAGAGATATCGGAGTGTTAATTTTTATATTAATATAAATAATAACCAAGAAAAATGAATATGTGGATAGCTAAATAGCGTAATTAGAAATATAAAGGTGAATAGAAAAAAGATAGAATGATGAACAGAGAAAGCTGGATAGATAGAATCAGGCAATGGTGGACATTTATGTGTATAAATAATAGAAAATTTCAATGGTCAATAAATAAATATGGCAAGCAGATTTGCTATCCAGATAAATATTGCAAAATTACAAATAAACGAGAAAAATACACTTAAATCAACGATTACCTTCTATTTATCATAGAAATCTAACATGATACTAAAATATTGAACTCTTACCAAACGCGAAAATAATATAAAATAAAATACGTATACCGGGACATGAACGCAATAATAAGTCACACAATACACGAAAATAAGATTGCTCAATTATGGTAAAATATCGGCAACAGAACCCACATCAATACAGATATTTTTAATGAACGAAAATATACATAAAAACTAGTCAGTTTACCTTGCACTGATTAAGAATACGTTAGTAGCATATTACACATAACACACAATAATGAAAAATACGCATGTTTGACGAGAGATTTCGTTATACAATTACCCAATCACCGATTGAGTAGAAATTTGGTTATACGATTAACCAATCGGTGATTGAGGAAAAGTTTGGTCGTTGCTAACGATCATGTTGAGTTAACCATCGGCAAAAAAGTAGAGACAATCAATGCATAGTAAGACAAATGTCTACATTGAAATTAAAATGAAACATATAAGCTCACGCGAAGCAACACATTAACTATGATGTTACAACAGCCGTGTAAACGCAAAGTGAACAGAGAAAGCATACACATGGTTAGTGACGCAGCAAAATCAGAACAACAGGACATGACGTATGAACCAACATGCACACATACACACACAGTTATAATGACAAAAAAATGAGGTGAAACAAGCAAATTTATGACGATGACAATGCAAATAAATAATAATAAATCAACGATTTAATGGAAAATAAATTAAAAGTGAACAAACGCGCAATCTTTCGAAGCAAACATTAATAAAATTAACTATATATGTATATTGCCAGTATGAAAATGTATTATTGTATACGGTAGCAAATGCAATTAATGAAGTAGACCAGATTCTTCCTTATTGTGAATTCAGCAAATGCATGCTAGAATTGCCATGTCCGGAGGTCAAACTGGTTCACAATCGCTTCGAAATCTTCCACTAATCCGCCGCACCAACATCGCCGCGCAATACATGCAATTTGCAACAGACGACCTACTACATTTATTGAATGGTTGCGCAGTGTTAGCTTTAAATGTTGAATCTCCACGATTTGCGTTTGCAAAGACCCGATTGAACCCCATTTCCAAGTACGCATCGAGATTGTCTTCTTATTGGATGGGTTTGGATTCGTCCCTTTCTACCGAAGGCTTCAAC
>JAQBSW010012780.1:0-2500 GCA_029291075.1 Eudiplozoon nipponicum
AGTAAATTTATGGAGTATTATATTAGGAATTTGTGTATGACCGTCGTCTGTCAGTTCGGTTAGTGCAAATATGCTGTTATTCGGCGGAATAACGTGTGTAAATTCGCGGAATATTATATTAGGAATTTGTGTATGACCGCCGTCTGTCACATCGGTTAGTGCATAAATGATGTTAGTCGGCGGAATAATGTGAGTAAATTCACGGAATATTATATTAGGTATTTGTGTATAACCGGCGCAATTGTTTTCTAATAGTAGGCACCAGATAATCCCTGATAGGTTGTACATTCGAATCTAACGGCATATATCCGTCCGCTGAGACTCAGTTCCCCAAGAACCGCACTTCTTGACCTATCTGAACCTTTTCTGGATTGAAATATAATCGCCATTCTACAGCTTTGGCCAACATCTTCTGCAGCCTAACACGTAATTTGTGTTCAGTAGTGGCCCATATGATAACATCGTCTACGTAATCTGTTTTACTACTTAAGTCAGACACGAACGAGTCCATCATTCTTTGGAACACTTTCGGTGCGTTTTTAAAGCCAAATGGTACCCGCGTGAATTGGAAATGACCTTGCGGTACTTGTGCCGCTAACTTCCATCGGTCTTCGGACCGCACGCCTATTTTCCAAAATCCCTGTTTAAGATCAAGCACGGCGAACCATTTGCCTCCCGCTAACTATAAAAACAGATCACACAGAGCCGGCATGGGATACGGGCCCGGTTTTGTTACTGAGTTCAATTGCCTAAAATCAGCCGCCGGTCGGAGCGAACCATCCTTTTTCTTAACAAAAACCATCAGAGCACGAAAAGCAGATGATGACGGTTCAAGAACGCCGGCTTCAATCATTTCTTTGGTTGCTCGAGTCGCTGCTGCTAATTTCTTTGGAGGAGCACCATATACTTTTGGTGGTTCGTAACCTTCATTTAGTTCTAGCCATAGCTTAAACTGGTCGACCGTCGGCAATCAGGCAGTTAGAATATTATGTTATATTGGTTTCGAAGATTCTTCCACCACCCAGGCAGACAACTGGTCTCCTCCTGCATCTTAGGGGTACATATAGACTTTATTGAACTTATTCCCTCAGGCCGTGATAGGCATACACGTTTATTTTGACAGTCTATCGTCTTAACCCATTTTCTAATGAAATCAAGTCCCAATAAGGGCGTTTGCTTATTCGAACCAACAAAAGACATATGATAGACATTGTCATTTATTAACAACTTCGTGTCCCACTCGCCCACAGCCACCATCGATGCGCCCGATGCCTGACATAAACTTGCTCTCGTAGGTTTTACATTGTTCAATGGACAAGTCAATGGTAATACCGAAACATCAGCTCCAATATCCAATTGCATTATTACTGGCTGTTCGTTAAAGAGTTCTAAAAATTTAACTTTAATGAAAATTCTTACATTTGGCAATGTTTCCCACACTTCATTTTCTTCAAAGGCCATCTGGTTTGGACCACTTTTTTGTTTGTTCTGCTGGTCTTCATTCGATCTACCCGTCGGAGCCACCAAAGGATTAATATTTGTGCCCTGCTCTCGCCCACCTTTATTTGTGAGATTGTGAACCCTGTTAACCCACTGCACTGGCCGTTCTCGAGGAGTAGTACATGGGTTTTGCTGACGCTTATACGCCGTATTCGTCGGAGCTGGAGTCCTTATATACTGACTTTGCTTCCAGGCCACTGGCTGTAGTCTTCTGTCGCGGAATTGATTATTATGCCGCGAAGAATTCCAGTACGGTATGTTGCTCCTTCCAGATGTTGTAACTGGAACCATGCGTGGAGATGCAGCTGCCACTTTGTTTGTCATTATGGCCGAACTTTGAAGAGCCTGAAGTCTCTCTTCAAAGCCTCCCTGGGCGCTGGATATTTCACCGTATCTGGTAGGAGCCAGCAGCATGAACATGATGGCCTCATGTGGTTGCAAGCCGGCAATTCTAATTGGACTGCTACTGTCCGGTCCACTAATTCCTGGACAGCCACACGCACAATAGGTGCTTCCAATGTAAATTCTTCGGCTCGAACTGATGCTTCAAATTTTTTGAACCACAACCGTGGCCTTTCCACATCTAGTGGTGCCAGCATCGGCTTAAATTCTGATGACGGTCTGAAATAACTTGTCGTTTCGGCTGAAAACGCCGGCATATTTCCTCCTGATTCCTCTTCGGCGCGGTCGCCATTGTTTTGTCCACCTATGTGGGATGGTCCACGTACATGTATGTCGTCAGTGTTTATTATTAGCGTATCGTCCAGACGAGACTTAATTATGCCTAATTCTGCAGTTAAATTATTCATTTGAGAAGTCAATGCCTGAATCAACGTTTCAAACCCATCAGAAGCCATTTTAAATGTACCACACATGCTTTATTTTTACTCAATTATATAACAAATCAAGGGTAGGATATGTGGAGTTGGATTTAATTGTGACTAGCAAAGTATTTAATAGCAGTGGGAAGGGGTTGATGAAGGGAAATTTATCATTAACA
>JAQBSW010012780.1:7500-15770 GCA_029291075.1 Eudiplozoon nipponicum
CTGATGCGTTACGACCTATGGTCATTATCAGAGCACGGCTACAAACTGACTAACTGAAGATGTTTTTTTATGGTTTATCTCAAGTCCATAAACTTGCTTCACTAATGCTTATATATATATATATAGCATAACTAGTGGCTAATTAGTACTTTAATTCTTTAGATATTCCCAATAGGCTGTGCCAAAAGGAAATAAAAGTTGTTATATACCTTTTTGTTCTCTCTAATAGAACAAGTTCTCCCTCAACACTTATTTCTCATATTTTGCTCATATTCATGTTGTGGTAGCGTATCTCGCAAGGTGTATTGCATATTCTATTAATAAAGAAAATATTTTGGATATGAAATATTCTGTGGACCAAGTTCTTGGAAGATCAAGCCTTTTGAGCGAGTAGAGAGGTTGTTTGTACGACTGGAGACTCAAAGACAATCCTTCTGGTGTAATTTAGTTTAGGATTTACTGGAATCTAGTCATTATGGCTCGAACCATTGATGTACCACATTTTATCTAATCAATGGTTATTATCGACATCAAAGAGTACTTATAGATTTTGAGTGTGAATATTGCCCGAGTGCCCTACAGAGCGCTTTCTAGTTGACAATCTAGCTCTAGGAAAAGCATCAATTTCAACCTTTCCACTAGTGCTTTCCGGGCAAGCACACTCGGCTAAACCACACCGCTTTTATTATTATTATTATTATTATCCTTTCCATTATCTAGAATTCTCTTGTTCTTTTGACTAATCTTGTTGAGAAGCGAAAATGCCTTCTCTGTCAGCTACACCTTTCTAGGCACACGAAAATGTTCTTCATCACGAAACCTAAAGGAAACTGTGAACACAGGCTTTCTTTTTACAGTCAAATATTTGTGCGTGGGATTTAAAATATTGACCTGTCCATATAAAACTAACACTGCATGTGTGTTTCCAGAAGAAAAAAACCAATTTTCAAACATTGAGCTGTTAAATACTGTTTATTGCATAATTCAGCTGTTAAATTTTTTGCTTATCGAGTATGTATTGCTGTAAACGAAACATATTGAACGACAGGGGATCGAATAATTACTTGGCCCTTGTTGTATCCAACAGGGTGTGTGCATTCACTATCTTGAATTTTACTCCGGTTTCGGAAGCCTTTTTTCAACGGAAACACATCCAACAAACAATTTGACAACCTTTTGAATGTTTGCGCATTCCCAGTTTCATATGTTGAATCTTCGCGATTTGCGTTCGTGGGTTGTCGCTCTGCACTATCAGTTTCGCAAAAATCCTATTAGTCCCCATATCCAAGTACGCATCGATTTTGTCTTCTTTTTGGCTGGGTAATGATTCGTCCCTTTCTTTCGAAAGCTTCAACATCGTTCATACTAACTACAGGAAATGGGTTACGATCGTTAACTGGTGACGTTTCGATATGTCATTTCCCATATCATCATCAGACATCTAATCACACCTAAATAAGATTTAAAAGAAACATGTTGCGCGACACGGAATATAATATTTACCTGATTATCGGGTTGCGATCCGATTTGTTTGCATCCGCTGTCTTTCTGGTTTTTGTTCCAAAATTTTCGATATCCAGAAACGGATATCTTTTTCAATGGAAAGCTCATCACAATAAGTTGACAATCAATATGTCAAGTGGAAATATTAGTTTAAACTGCCCCATTTATACTTGTTGTTAGATCTCTTAAGCATAAAATGCTAGGAAAGTGTATGTCAAATTGGTTTGTGTATATGTCTGCAAGCGTACGCCATGTCTGTGTGTATGTATTCTCGTTTGTTTGTGATTGAGGAGTAATCAACTATTGCACGTGTACACTCATCCCAGTGAAATGACAGCGATTTAGCAACATCTGACTAATCACTAGATAAGCGTATGCCACCTCTGTGTGTTTGTGTTTGTGTGTGTGTGAGTGTTTGCTTAAGACTGAGAAATAATCTGTTACATGTAATTAACGGCACGTGTAACAGAAATTCACATAAAACTAAAATGATAACTGTCATTTCCTAAATGCACACATCAGACCTATTTTTACACGTACTATCCTAAATGAAGTAATTACGAGTGGCATCCCGGAGAGAAGGGGGCGAGATACTGTGAATAAAGTAAATAATTTAGAGTTAGCAAAACGGAAAAGTATTCTATTAAGGTGGATAGTTAAAATAAAGATTAAAAGGGGGTCGTAAAAGAAGTTGAAAATTGTTAGATAAAGAAAGATGCAAATAAATGTTTGTTAAAAGATGCTACACTAACAACAGAACGTAAGATAAAAGATGAAATAATATAACAAGTAATCAAGGATGAAATAATAAGTTAATCAAAATTAATTGGGCGATATTGAATTACACACTCTCCACCTCTATAAGTTAATATCAGTCCAGTGTTCTTATTCTTTTACTTGAGCGAGTTTCTGATTCTGATTCTGATTCGTGCAATCTTCGTTTTCTACCATTATTTAGTGCTGTATTCCAAATAGGACCTAGTGATTTTTCTACGGCTGTTTCATTCATTATGTCATTTCTCGATTTAATTTCGATGGATTCTCTAATCAGTCTAGTCGACCTGTTACGGCTACAGATTGATATACGTCTGCACCCATCCCAATTAATGGTGTGTCCTGTCTCTACTGTATGGCGTGCAAGATCTGATCTATTAACATGGGCATACTTGCATGCGGTTTTATGTTCTCCTCGTCTAACCTTAATTGGGCGCATGGTTTCACCCACATACATCAGGTTACAGTCGTTACATGGAATTTCATATACTCCTGATGTGTCTAACGGTTCTATTTTCTCCTTTTGGTTGGGAAGTTTAATACCCAGGGTAAGGGTCTGTTTTAAAATAGTGCGTATATTGTATTTTGCTGCTATCATTTTGATTTTCCTACTTAGTTTAGAGTCAGGTATAATCATTACCCTCCTGTCATCTTTTAATTTGTTTGACTTCACGTACTTCCAGTCATGATTAAATTTACTTATAACGCTCATTATAGTTGCTTCAATTAACTTTAGAGGATACCCATTAGCACTGAATATTTCTCGCAGTCTCCCTAATTCAATCTCTCTATGTTTTTTATCTGTTAATCTTAAGCTTCTTATTATCATCGATTTTAAGATACCGATTTTCATTCTATATGGATGATTTGAATCGAAATTAAGAAGGATACCTGAGTAAGTATCCTTCCTATAGACACTTCGTTCTAGTTTTGTACCATTTCTAATTAACTTGACATCCAGAAATGGTAATTCACCACATGATTCATTTTCAATAGTAAATTTCAGCTCCAATTAGGGTAAGAAGAGGGGAACATAAAACCCCATGCAAGTATGGCCATATTAATTGATCGGATCTTGCACGCCATACAGTAGAGACAGGACATTCAATTAATTGGGATGGGTGCAGACGTATATCACTTTGTGGCCGTAATTGATCGACTTGATTGATTAGAGAAACCAAAGAAATTAAATCGACAAATGATAGCTAATATCTACATGCATTACATGGAGAAGACCCTCTTTGATATAACGCCCCTTAATCCTAAATTGTATGTAAGATATTTGGATGATAAATTAGTTATTTGGAATCATGGGGAAGATCAACTGATAAATATGTTTAATATAGCAAATCAGGTGAGCGAGCTGAAATTTACTATTGAAAATGAATTATGTGGTGAATTACGATTTCTGGATGTCAAGTTTGTTATAATCGGTACAAAACTAGAACGGGATGTCTATAGGAAGGATACTTACTCAGGTATCCTTCTTAATTTCAATTCAAATCACCCATATAGAATGAAAATCGGTATCTTAAAATCGATGATAATAAGAAGCTTAAGATTAACAGATAAAAAGCATAGGAAGATTGAATTAGGTAGACTGCGAGAAATATTCAGTGCTAATGGGTATCCTCTAAAGTTAATTGAAGCCACTATAATGAGCATTATAAGTAAATTTAATCATGACTGGAAGTACGTGAAATCAAATAAAACAAAAGATGATCGGAGGGTAATGGTAATACCTGATTCTAAACTAAGTAGGAAAATCAAAATGATAGCATCCAAATACAATATACGTACTATTTTAAAACAGACCGTTACCCTAGGTATTAAACTGCCCAACCAAAAGGAGAAAATAGAACAATTAGACACATCAGGAGTATATGAAATTCCATGTAACGACTGTAACTTGATGTATGTAGGTGAAACCAGGCGTCCAATTAGGGTAAGAAGAGGGGAACATAAAACCGCATGCCAATATGGCCATATTAATAGATCGGATCTTGCACGCCATACAGTAGAGACAGGACATTCAATTAATTGGGATGGGTGTATACGTATATCAATTTGTGGCCGTAATAGATCGACTTGATTGATTAGAGAATCCATAGAAATTAAATCGAGAAATGATATCATGAATGAAACAGCCGTAGAAAAATCACTAGGTCCTATTTCGAATACAGTATTAAATAATGGTAGGAAACGAAGATTGCACGAATCTGAATCAGAAATTCGCTCAAGTAAAAGAATAAGAACACTGGATTGATATTAACTTCTAGAGGTGGAGGGTGAGTAATTCCATATATTATAATTTATTATATGATTGTCTTTCATTTCATCCTTGTTTGCTTGTTATCTTATTAACTATTATCTTACGTTCTGTTGTTAGTGTAGCGCATTTGACAAACATCTATCTATACATGATGGCAAGATTTATTTTAATTTTATTTATTGTTCCTTTTTTCTAAAAAAGCCAAATTTTCTTTGCACTATTACTAGTATCTTCTTTATCAGGCAATTTTTAATTTCTTTTACGTACCGTTTAATTTAACTTTCTACCCTATTGAAACACTTTATCCGTTTCTAATTTAATTTTGCTACCTACTAATTATTTACTCTATTCATAGTATCTTGCCCCCTCCTCACCGAAATGCCACTCGTAAATACTTCATTTATAAATGTAAGTGTAAAATAAGTCTGACGTGTGCAGTTAGGAAATGACAGTTATCATTTTAGTTTTACTTGTATGACCGTTACACATGCCTGTAATTACATGTAACAGATTAGCTCTCAGTTTTAAGTAAACGCTCACGTACAAAAAAACAAACACGCCTAACCAGTGAATAGTCAGATGTTGCCAAATCGCTGTAATTTCACTGGGATGAGTGTACACGTGCATTAACTGATTACTCCTCAATCCAAAACAAACGAGAACACATACACACAGTCATGACGTACGCTTATCTAGTGAGTTGTCAGTAATTGTCATTAAATCACTGTAATCTCATTGCGAAGAGTGTATACATGTAGACATATACACAAACCAATTTAACATACACTTTCCTAACATTTTTTATAAAAAAACGTTATGCTTAAGAGATCTAAAAACAAGTATAAATGAGGCAGTTTAAATTAATATTTCCACTTGACATATTGATTGTCAACTAAGTGTGTGATGTGTTTGCCATTGAAAAAGACCTCCGTACCCGGAGGTCGAAATATAGGGAAAATCAGGATGACAGTGGATTCAAATATTTCGGTACGCAATCCGAAAATCAGATAAAAAAACCAAAATACTTCATTATTATGCAAGGCGCTACACCGACATCAGTAAGCATGGACATGTTGAAACCGTTTATCGAACTGCCTGATCCTGAGAGCGTTCAACCTTCTACACACGTCTCAGGCTCTGTCTGCTCACAATCTCAATAGCCTGCTTCGTAAAACGCGTAATTGTTATTTTTTATCATTAACATTACGTATCAATTTTTTTTAACCTTATGTTATTTTTCGCAATTATCTCATTTGGCATAACCAGCTGTTCTTAGCTAACAATAGTGTATCATTTTTTAACAGTTCCTTGGTATTATGCCATCTCTGAGGCAATGTTCGTGTACATATTTTTATGCTTCATATCATGGTACAGGCCACTTTCAATGCATATCTCAACTTCATCAATTGCACAAAGATCACTCTACAAATATCATGACCACAACGTCGAGCACTCACTCTAGCTCCTTTGGTCGTATACAAACGCATTGACGACGATCCAACGTGCTTAGGTTTTAACTTAAACCTGGCAAATTCAGAGGCGATTTACCTCGAAATCTTCACGCTGCGGCTCCCAAATCTTACACTGCTCTATTTTGCCTCACGCGGTATGACCGGCCACTAGAGCTAACAATTTGTGTAGCAATTCCTAGTGGTTACCTGGCATCATATCATTGTTGAAGCAACCAACAAGCATACTTAAGCCCAGCATTTATGGTAAATTATTTTTTTAAAACTTGGTTCGATCTCTGTCATGCATTTCTTATCTAGCCTCGCAGAGAAGAACTTTTTTTCAGAGAGGAAAGTGTTGTAACGACACAAATTAATTGCCGACATATTGCGTAAATTAAATTAAATTTTATTTATGTTGCACCAATGAGGAAAAACCGAAACTTTCAGTTAACCAATAGTGTGCAAGTAGACATATATTACTATGGCATGGAAATTTAAGCACGCCAAATTCACCATGAAGTTTAGTTGTCGCATTTGCCTTCTGCTTTGCGTTACGTGTGCTTGCTATCGACTGTCATTGCCTACGCTGGTTATTGGATTTGTCTTCACCAACAATTGGCACTATCCGTGACTCATCTTGTTGCTGTACAACCAGTGAGACGAACCAATTAATGCAGAAATTCAATGAAGTTTCCACATCGAGATTACAACGCAACAACAGAAGGAACCACAGCCAGAGTCAACCCAAGGCTCTGGGACATCTTCACACTAAAGGAACATTCTGGGCATTTGCCGGAGAACGCATGACCGGCCCTGTTAAGGGCCCCTTATCAGAACACTAACTCTATTTCCATAGCACCTTAACCGAGTTTGTAACCGCGCAATACGCATGTAACATGCGGTGGATATATGTGTCCCAATGATCAAACAATGGATTTACTTGTGCACATGCCTTAACCATTTTTTACACAACTACTAACAGTTCATTATACTTTTTGAAATTTTGTTGCGGTGTGTACAAGTTGATTGGTTCAATGCCGCGTTTTGCGTACGCGGGTAATAGTTGTACACGGGCAGTTACACAAAGATCTGATTCATCACACTTTCCGATTTTGTTTTGTCTTTGATCGGGTTGAATTCTTCTTTTTTCAACTGGAAATGTGGTTCTATCACATCTTTGTTTACTGGCGACGTTTCGGTGCCTACTTTCCAGCACTATCCTCAGGCAACACAATAAAATGTTCACAATAGCAGATTTAAGCAAATGTGGTAACCTCGTTCCAAAACCATTCTATTTATATATAATTGACTCAACACTAGTTTTAATCATAGAATTTGTCTCAGTAACTAAACTCAATATATAATTATTTTTATTAGCAGATCAAACATTACCTCACCTATCTCAAATTCCCGGTATACGTAATCTCATCTCTGTATTGCTACTATGCCACGGTAATCAAAATTCAAAATGATAAAAAACTAAAACCTTGAATGTCATATATTGTATTTTATTTAAAGCCGGGAACTCTAATGTATACAATGGTGTATGAGGTATTGCGCACAGAGCAACAAATTAGTTCAAATATGGAGCAGCAAGTATCGTAGATGGATGGAGAGTGAATGTCATAGCGACGCTTAGGTGAAAGATTAAAGAGAGAAAGAGAGAGATAGTATGGACAACTAACGTTTTCAAAAAACTAATCGTAAGCACAATGCGAAGTTAATCAACTCTTAGATATAATTGCATAAGAATATTTGCTCATATGACTAAAATAATTCATTATATCTTTATACATATATATCTAAATATAGTATCATAACACCTTTATATATATATATATATATTTATATTTAGAAGAAGGACCATTGGTAATTGTTAAACATGAATATTTTCTATTCTTATTATATATTTAGTTATTACGTTAGTCACACCTTATATCAATATATAAAATACATGTCAATATGTATAAAAACATATATATGGATATAAGCAACACTATGAGTCCAACCTCCCTAATCATATATATATATATATATATATATATATATATATATATATATATATATATATACGTTTCAATACTTCTAATAAATTCTTATTTTTCTCTTTTCTGGCTGCTTTTTGACCAATTAATCAAATTGTATATTTATTTATTCACACCTTATATAAATATATAAAATACATATAAATATATATAAAAACATATATATAAATATAAGCAACAGTGTGAGTTAAATGTCTTGTATATATAATTATATATGTATATATG
>JAQBSW010012781.1:0-15769 GCA_029291075.1 Eudiplozoon nipponicum
TATTAGTTCTCCGCAAAAAACAGTATTTAACTGTTATAAAATAAAATAAACTGGTTTCAGTATATGCATAATGTTACATAACTTCGAATCTCTCTGCTTGAAATATGATGATTTTTATTACAGGCAATTAATTTTACTAAGCGTTGTCACTTTAAAAAGGTGAAATTATTTTATACATATATACGAAATATATTCAACTGTAAATATAATTCTTATGTGATTGAGAAGGGTGTAAATAAATAAATTCCTTTTGGAATACGATCCTTAATAAAATTCATAGTACCCTTTCCATGTGCAAAGAGAAGAAAGAAAAATTATCAGATAAACGAAACATTTCTTTCTAATTTTCTTCTCGAGTATAAACAAATGCAGGTCTATGTGAAATAAAGAAACAACCATTAATTTGCATGTGTCACATCTAGTTTAAGTTCAGTGCTTGAACATACCTCTTCTGCTTGCAAAAATCTTGCTTCAATTTGTTTATCCGTAAAGGGTCGTATGTGGCTATTTCCCTTTCGTTAATGCATGTAGTAAATATCTCAAATGGTACGTCTGGAGAACAAACGTGTAAAGTTTCAACGATGTGTTGCACAAGTGCAGACGTGTATTCACCATTTGATTTAAAACAGGCGTTTAAGTTGCAATGTTTTCTAATTCGAGTAATTAACCGTCTGGTCGCTCGGTCTATGTAAGTTGAACGATAACTTGTGCTTGTATATTGGTAAATAAAATTTGATATCGACATTAACGGCTGTTTCTCTTTGATTGCTAGTAAATAAAAGTGTGTTATCTTAAATAGCACTCGTAGATTAGCTGCAATAAATGTGCGTGTTTATGTCGCCTCAAATTTATTTTGTGCATTTAGGGAATCAGCATCCCCTTTAAATAGGATGTTCAGCTAGACTGCTTTCTTTTCCGGTCCAGAATACCTATGCTTCTGTTTACTTCCCTTGTTAATAATTGCTTCAGCTAATTATCTAGGATAGGCATCAGACATTAAATCGTTTGTTGCTTTATTATATGCGTTGTCTTTGAAAGTGGACTAACCAATCTGTTAATTCTAGAAAAACAGCCTCAAACTGTTGATAATTTATATCGAAAAGGAGCAAAAATGCTGTAATGCAAATATTGTACAGACCAGGTTAGTTTATGGTAAATTGTTCTTTTTAATCTACCATTAGTTTCTTTCTTTAGAAGTAAATCTAAGAAACTTAGACAATCATCTTTCTCGTGCTCTGACGTGAAACCGATATTTTTATGCGCTTTGTTGAAACTTTCAAACAATGTATGTAATTGCGATCTTTACTTAAGAACAATACAAATAACACCTACGTATCGTATATATTGAACACATTTACTTATGTCACTCCTTAATGATATGTTCTCAGATGCTATAGAAAACGTCAGAAAACACTAAGATAGTAGGCTTAAGTACCACAATTAGTCTATAGTTGCACTTCCAATAAAACCATAAGTTTTCCGTGCAAAAAATAAGATAAATCCTATACTCTCTGCTCTCTCTCTCTCTCTCTCTCTCCTCTCTCTATATATATATATATATATAAATTAGCAGTACACCTCCCATGCGCAAAGATAAAAATGAAGTATTAGATACAGAAGTGTTCTATTTTCGTTTCTTATCAAACAACTCCAAATATATATATATATATATATATATATATATATATGTATATATATATGTACATATATATATATATATATATATATATATATATAACATGGCATTATTAGAAATTTAATATGAAAAACATTTATGTATTGAAAATGCTTTTAAAAATATCTTAAATAAATCTTTGTAAAAGTTCAATTACCAAATCCTCTTCAACTCTTCTTTTAAAATATGCTTATTTTATCATTATAATTTGAAGGAAAATGATTTCTAGCATTAAGAGTTAAATTTTTAATAAACTTTGATTTCAATGCGGATATATTTGCAGAAGTATTGAACAAAAAGTTACATAATTGCTTACTAAATTGATAAAATTTATTTAAAACCAGAATATTTTCATAAAATTAGTTTACGAATTAAATCTTTTTAATAACATATCATAAAGAATGTACTAGCAGAATACAGCTTGCATTAAAATGTTTGGCAATCCAAACGACCTTTTCACTTTAATCGACATTTACTTTAATGATCAACCCAATTTAGGAAATAAATAAAACCATTCGTAAGAAAACGACAGATATATGTCTGTAAAGAATGGACTAATCGATACAATCATAGATAAATTTTGCATTTTCAATTACATAAAATAAAAGTAAACTTGTAGGCAAAATCGTAGCTCGGAATAAATTACATGTAACAAAACCAATTGTACCAATTATTCTATTTGTAAATATTTTCAAATAATTCAATGCCGAATCCCTACCTTTTAAATGTACTACAAAGGTTTATTAATATACTCCTGCATTTACGAATATTTATTTATGTGACAAGCACTAGCGCTTAAAATTGTTTACTATGTCACATTTAAAAAAAGCAATGAAAAATAAAATGTTAGATTTAGCTGAGCAGATCATAAAAGAAAAATAAGGTGTCGCTGTATAACACCATGGAGCTCATTTTCAGGATTGAGCACATGGGATTTACTATCTCCGTAAGAATGTTGAGAAGTAAAGGTGACCTAATTGCTCAACCTCTGGGTCCACTCTCATTTCCAACTGCAAGAAATGCGTAAACGTGGAAATATGAGAAATGAGGAACATTGTTTGTAATAGAACAACCGATGTTGATTATTCAAATTAAGTTTACCATCTTGGCATAGACACCAGTTCCACTAGATACAAACACTTTTCGGTATGAACTAAGCATTTTATAAGAAAAGGCAATATTTATTTTATATTGTCAAATGCATATTTATTATGGGACTGGTGTTTACATAACAATCACAAACTTGATTTAAATTATTGTTATCACTCACCAAGGGACCGAAATTTGTTTAACTGATTCGGTTTCCGAAGAGGACAGAAATAGTTTATGTTTAAAGTTACAAAAAATATTAAACAACCACAAAAAATGAAAATCTTTACAAATTCTGTCTTGCCAATATCTAACAAATTCTTATTTGATTTTGGCTAGTTTATTCAGTGAACTAAAGGTACATTTAGAGCCAGAAGTTTTCACCAACGCAAGTTTAAGCATGAGATTCCATCTCATTGATGCATGCGATTTGTGTTAACCATTTGCGAAGCAGAAAATTCCGCCTCTATGTTAGACATATTATGCATATGGTAACGTAAATTCCGTAAGCTCATGTTATACGAGTGAAGAAGGACTTAAATTTAGAATTAAAAAATAAATTATGTGGATATATACATTAATTGTAAAGCGTGTATATACAACGTAGATTCAAAACTGTGTTAACTTTTATTACAACCAAGGTAGCAAGCTTGATGTATATATATATATATATATATATATATATATATATATATATATATATATATATATATATATATATATATATATATATATAGCATATATATATATATGTGGTTTTGATGTGCGTTTTTGTGTGCTTCATGGAAGCGGTGTGTACATGTAAAGTATTATTTACTAAGTGTCTAAGATTTTTCTTAATCGTTAGTGATTATAAAATAAAAAATGATGAAAATATATTTTTCTCGATCAAGATTAACATGTGCTTCAAGCTGGTATTGTAAATAGTGTACTGAGTGTTATTCGATTTCTGGTAAAAGTGCTGGAAACGAGGTACCGAAATCTAAAGCAAAAGTCACTAATATTGGATTGACCAACATTTCCAGTGGATGGTACTAATGGTGTGGAAGTCTTTGGAATGACGGGAATAATCAACGAATCCATTATGAAGACGGATGGGGTATGTACTTGGAAATGGAGAACTAAAACGGACATTTCATTTTAGCATTCTAGTGATTGATTTAGTGAATGTTGAACTACGAGGATGAACGTAAATAACACGTTATAATAGACTTAAATTCTATAAGTGGGATTATAATTTTATATTTTTTTTCGGTATAGGCAAAAAAAGCATCACGTAGGGAAAGTAATTCACTTAGTAGAACTGATTCTTCCCTATTGAAATTCTGCAAAACAGCCCATCATTTGCCCCGGACGAGATTCGGTATCTGAAACTCTATCCATTGCACTACCTGTACCACATACTACATAGAATTTGAATGCAACTTCATGGTTCTGGTTAGCCTTTCCTACAGTCGAAACCTATTTCGAATCTCCTAATACCTGGAGTTCCAACCGACCATACTCGATCTGTCATTATAAAACAGAAACCGTAACACTTATGAATTTAAGATTTATTTTAAGTATAATAGCGGGATTTTTCTTTAATATGTTGTCAGTTTGAATTATATTTTGCAGTAGGTTGTAAAGGATATTCATCCAATAGCTATAGATTTATCTATAATTGCATTTTTCGCAGAATTTGTAATTAAGTTGCAGTTATATTATCTCCCTGAAAACACGTTAAAATGGCTGTTATTGGCGTCGCCAGAGACAGGAAAAACGTGAAGAGGTTACCGCTCCGTAACTTATTAAATTACAACCTGAGGCAGTTAACAGCCGTAGTCTGTAAAATTAATATTTTAAATAATTTTAAATTGAAATACAATCACTCAGATAGCCGGTCAACGGAATCACCTTAGAAGTTATCACGTCGTAAGAGCTGGTTACCGAAATTAAAATGCGAAACAAGGCATAACGTTGTAAAATGTTGACGTGCTGATTAAACAATTATAAGTACTAAATTAATTTATATGCTAAACCACAAAAATTAACATCGCGCCGAATTTATGTTACACAATTGAACAATCAATGATTACACCAGTGATGATCACGTTTCTTCACATCTACGTTGCGAGTGTAAGATACCGACCAATCCCTTTGTTTCTAATCAATCGTATAAACTAGACCATTTGTGGTTAGAGGAAAAAATATTCTTTTTAATTTCTTATGCGTGCAATGGTGTGTTATCATAATTAATCAGTTCGGTAGTCCGTTCTTACGATTATCATATATGGCCGAAACGCTTCACCACGTGCAGATAGCGGTAGTTTTACTGTCGTGTGACTGGTTAAATAATAAGTGGTTGCTGTTTATCCCAAACAGGCAAAATTGATTTAAAAATCGAACCGGGTTTTACAGTAACTGCGTCATACATAACGTAGGATGATATTTTGCTATTCTTAATGGTATTCGGCACTTTGGTTGCGTACGTTGCTATACCTAATCACAAGTGTTTAAATTGTTTTTAAGTCATAGATGCTGCATAATTTGTCCAAATGATTGATTGATATGATGTTGAAGCTGATTCAAAGGGAGCAAGTAAGGAAGGTTTATAATTTGCATTTTTTGTTACCTATATTTTTTTAAATTGTATAATAAAATTATTTTCATGTTTACCTTGTTAAGATGATTAGAATATATCACACATTTATTTTTATGAATTGTTTGACCTCTCCCACATCCACATGGTTAATAATCAAGAAACCACCAGATCGAGTAAATTTTCCATCACATGTAGCGTAAACTAAAACGCTATTGCTGAGAGAAATGTTATTTGAAACAATGAGTAAAAGACGAAGTAAGTAGAGAGAGCACTGCTAATTACGTAAAAAACGTTTAATGGGAACACTGCAAAATTATTTTCTTTCCAACCGACCGAGCACATTTACCTGTGGTCAATCGAAGCGTAAACGCTGCCAACAAATCTGCCCTTAAAGTGTTCATTATGGTAGAACATTTAACAATTTCTCCATTTCTTATAGAAATTCACGTTCAGTGATTTCGTTTCATAGCTGGCAAGGATAATTTTGGTTTTTCACGAGAAACATTTATTGCGAATATGAAAATTATTTTAGGGAAGCCATCGTAGCATAATGTTTTTTTACGAGTTATATCTTGATCAACAAGGTCTCTAATTACCGTATCCTTTTTGCTTAATTTTACAAAATGGTAGCTTTGACAAAATTCTATTCAAAACATGCTAGAAAATGCTTTCAAAGTTAATTTCACTTTCCTAAATCATTTGTTTTTATGACTAGTTTGCATTTTTCTACATTGATGATTTACATGCTAAATGACAAACAAATATCACGGGCTTTTACACAAAATAGTTTAAACGTAATTACTTTATAAGCCTTTTATTTAAATATTGCAGTATCGTGGGCATATCAGGGCTATTTTGCGGTGATAATGCCCATCTAGTTGTTTGTCGGAAATTTCCGCTTTAGCAAATCTAAGTATCTGCAAATACACTTTCTAAAGTTAAGACGATTATACTTTTATTTATGTCAAAAATTGTTAGCCAATAAATTGGCCCAGGGCATCATAGGTAAAGGTGGTCTCTGGAATTTCTTCAGATCGAATTGGTATGTAACTCAAAAGTTTAATACTTTTCTATCGCAGCACAAAACATTGCCCCACATGGAATTTATAAATCAAAATGATATGTGGTGTTTAATAATAATTTCTGTGCTTTATTGGATAAATCGTTTTGACAAAATAACTCAATTTAAAAATGAAAAAAAATATTTCAAATGAAAATATCAGTTCACTATCATAATGTTAATGAAATTGTTAAAACTTTGCTATTAATTTCATAACGAACAATAATCTTCATTTTAAAATGATAATGGATTATTGGAAATTTTCTATTAAATGTGAATAAAGTTCCCCTCATTATTCAAAAAGCATTTGCAAGATTGAGGATGCTTAGGCAGAAATTAAGTTTTGATTTTTTTTAAAAGTAATTTTTCGAACTAATATTTGTTACGCCGCGAAACATTAAAAAAGTAATTAAAAAGCCGTAATTTCTGTTTAGGCGTCCCGTATCCAATAAGAGGCTGTCCAAGCTGAATTCTGCGTGTAGAAATAATGTAATACCTCTAGCCGCACTGCAGTTGGAGTCAGTACTACGTTTTAGAATTAATACATAATTGATCAATATTTTAGGTTCAAGATGAATGTGCATTATATAAGAAATAGCAGGTGACAAATATTGTATAAAGTCAACGGAGTTAAATGGGTTCATTTCATATTTACAGACTACAGTAATAGGATATTTAATGTTCGAACAAAATTTAACATGGATTAATTTTGTTTAAATAGAAAGAAAGATCCGAATTAAAAGTTTTCCAGACTCAGCAGAGTTTTGCATGAGCCTTGGAATGCATCATGACAGTGCCACTGCTCGGAGAAATTGTTATTCTTTGCAGTTCTGTACTTGGCCCATATTTTGTGTTAACCTACGAATAGTGGAGCATGTTAACTAACCTAGCCTTTATTTAAATTTTAAATCGTTTAAAGGTACATGATAAAACGGAAAATTTTCTTTAAACATAACATACTGGCCTCGACTGAAGATTTAGTGTCAATTTGTAACATTACTTAATATAACATACCTGTGGACAAATGTTTTAGACATTAACATTTTATTCAATATTTATGGGTCTCCAAGGTATTGAAGAAGAGTTTGATTTGGGCCTCGCAAAATGAAGGACAAATATCCTCCAGAAATAATTTAAGGCCGTATAACATATAGACAGATTAAATCACAAAGCTCCAGACAATTATTTAGATAGCGTAACATAATCTTAACACAGAAATGAGGTAAATTATATTTTTCTCCACCAGCTTAATCAAATTAATTTATTTAGATCATTTATATGTAAAATTATGTACAATTATATGTACATACATTTGTCATTATAAAATAAGCTTCGTATAATAAAGAAAAGGCGATTTATCCAGTAGACAGATTACATCCTCACTGGGAACTCTTCAAGTACTGTCCAGAAATGTCCGTCGACAGGGCATGAACTTTGGCGGGTCTGCTTCGGAATCTGTTTCTCTAACCATAGAGCCAGCCTCCCACACGCTACATAAAATTTTTAGTCGCATGCTAACTAATGTTTCTCCGTCAGACTTTCCATTATGCGGATCTTATATGACATCACTTTAGACCTAAAGTTTCATCTAACCACACTCAATCTGTCATAATAGAGCAAGCATCACGTTACCTGGGGAAATAGTTTTGACTAGAACATTCATATTATTAAACGCTCATTTGTTGCGCGGGCGGTGAAAGCAATTGTCAAAATCGAGGTTGTAATCTTGAGTTCCATTATATATACATACATCTGTCAGTATAAGCTAAGCATTTTATAATGTTGTAAAGACAATGCTTCCAGTAGACCGGTTTCTACTTTTTTTTGGATGCATTGACGTACTGTGCATAATTTACGCCACATCCGCTGTGGAATCTGTTGCTATAACTACTGAGTTAACATGCCGCATACTACACCAAATTTTTAGTTTTCAACATCGCAAATTTGATTTGAATAATTTTTATCACCACCCGCGCAACCAATGATCGTTTAATTATATAATCCATTTATATTCAATAAGGTATCTCCATGGCGATAAATATATCCTAGGTTTAGATTTAACTTTATCAATGTAAAATCATGATCTTTTTCACAATGTGGTTTAAACTAAAACAAATTAAAATTGCAATTTACCAGAGAAGCTTTTGAGTTATAAAGTAAGACAATAAGGTCTACTGACGACTACAGGTAACTATTTCTAGATATGTGATTTTGAATTGCACATGAAACGCCAACATAGAGGAGAATAGGGCGAATCAGGAAAACCCATTAAGAATCAAGAGGAAAAATTATAAATTTGGCGAAACGTTAAAAGATGTTTTAATCTTTGTGAAATTGCTGTGAAATAAGGCAACAAATTAAATCCGTCAAACTACAATGCGGAAATTGCTTTAATTTAATTTTCAATGTTCGTAAACATGTTCTGTCCTTCTGTGTGTGACGGATTATTTCATATATTACAGTTAAATACTGTTTGTTGCGAAGAGCTAATATATATGCAAGTATGTATTAGGTTTTGCGAACCTTGTAACAAATTAGTTCAGTTGTGACCAGAAGGATAAACCAAAGGCAGCATGAACGGATTATTTCATATTTTGCACATCAGTTCAACATCGAAATGTAATAGACACCTTGCGTATATTTTTATTGTCTGGTTGCGAAAATAACTGCTGGCATACCAATTGTTACACATTCTGTTAGTTAAATTAATTAAACATGAATTATAAATGTAATTTCGAGAAAGGAAAACATTTCGCTTTGCGGACAAAGACACATGCTTCGAAGATATGTATCCTCTTCAAGATTGTCCTGCAAAATTATGACTCGTCATATGTTAGTCAACACAGACATTACCATTTGACAAAAAACGGCTAAATAAAGGTCAACTCGGATTTTATTGAACAATTTCGTCTGCGGCTAATATATGTTCCTCCAATTGATTTTATATTGCGCAGCAATTAATCGAGATAAGACAATCATTTTGCTAAGCTGTATAAAGTGCGTTTATTATGTTTTTATTAAAATTTAACGTAAAATATAAATATAAATAATGGTTTTCGCTTGAATATTTCCTATTTTGAAATATTTTTTGATTTGTCGTTTCATTGTGAAAATAATTAGGAGTTATATTTGCCGACAATAAGTTATTTAAGTGTATATTCACTTATAAGAATAAAACATTTAATGCAATTTAATATATACTTTTCCGCCATAGTAAAAATTTAGATGTACTAATTGTCACAAGACAAAACTTTTATCATTTACAATAGATATTGAACTTAGTAGGAACGTCAAATCAATTGAAGATTCATAGTTTTGAATCTAGTGGACAACTACACAATAATTACTGGAATAACTGACAGAGCTAGAAACTATGAACTGCTGGTGAAGCATTAATTTTCTAAATAAAATTACTGAGTTTATTTTAAATATTGCTCTTTTTTAGTCTAAGTCACGTGTGTTATGTTTACTTGTGAATTGTGGAAATTTACACTACCAGAGTCCGGGCAAGCAGCAAGTTTGGTAAGTCATGAAAAAGGCCTATGTAACGTTCACCGGAAACAGACGCAAATACAGGAAATACTAAAGCAGAGGTACTATCTCTTTGTACTGAAATATTTGCTGTGTATCTTCTTCTTTATGATTGAGACGGTTGGTAGAAGTTATACAAAGCGATTTTTATTGTGCAGATTAACGGAAACATGTAGATTAACAGGAACGACATTTGACATTCAATTTTTTTGGAGGACAACAAGGGTTCTCGCTGATAAAATATGCGGCAAAACCAAAAAATTGACAAATTGAAAGATACGCTTTATTAATTAAGCAATTATCTTAACTGAAATGTATCCAGTTAGTCCAAGATCAAAAGTAAGTAACTGAGAGCGAACAATGCGAGGACATAGTAGAATTGCCTTGCGAAGAAATAAATAATCACGATTATATAGGCAATTAGAGGAAATTGAGGGATCTATAGTCAGCTTCTGATTTCTAAGTCGTAATTGATCTGGCATATCGACCAATAATATTGCAGAAGTATTCGAATTTTATTGGAAGATGTCAGGACATCCAAAGTTGAACGTCACATCACTCTCTTCTTCTTAAGCAAAATAAAAATACCTCCTCGTGAGATTCGATTCGTACAAATATTTCAGATTTTGACCAAAGATAAGCAACTAGTTGCTCGGCAGCCCCTAGTTTGTAAGGTCATGTTGCTTGGTTGGAGCATGCTCATTAACCGCTTCAACAACAATAATATGATTCTGAGTAGCCACTAGTTATCGCTAAGGAAAACGGATGCTGTAGTAGTGGGTTAAAGCACGTAATACAACTGAAAGGAGAGCAAAAATGTCCAAAATGAAATTAAAAAACGAGTTGCAATTGGCTTTGAAAAAGTGAAGCTTGTGTTCTCTGTGCTAACTTAGATATTCTTAAAAACGGCAAATCTGTTAAGACCAATTAAGCAAGTGTAAACCAAACTTTGTGATCTGTGGCGCACGAAAGGCATCTAAATATACCGAAGAAAGAATCTGTTGAAGCTCTGCGTAGACGATAATTGCCTTTGGTATGGTATGAAACTGACGATTTTTTTTATCCATACAAATATTTTAATTTAAAGTAGTTGGTCAAATCAAATTTTAAAAATGTAAGCTCGAAGGTGAGGTATACGTTTCCATTATTTTATGTAGAAAATAAACTGAAAATAGGTACGTACAACAATTTCTAATGCATTTTTGCTGCTCAGATGCCATAAAACTGTTCAGAATCACTGCATAACTGTTAGCTAAAATGATGATCATATCATGTTTGAAAATTTAGAATATGACGTATAAATTATTGGGATCACCGTGACATTTCACGCATAAGGGCGTAGGTGGCGCGTGAAATGGGAACATAAACGTGGGATGCATTAAAAAATCAATACATAATGAACAGATAATTTTTTTTATCAATTAGTGTCCTGTTATAAAATTTAATTTCCGATTTGGATTCGTTCGCTGAATTGAGAGGCCTAAAACACATTTAAATATCTGTATGCTACCATGAGTAGGCTATTAAATAAGGGATTTCAAACTAATTATGCAAACTGAATGGGTGATGAGCTCTCAATGATAATTTAAACGTTTGGCTGCCTAAGTGGAACCCAGTAAGGACCAAGGTAAGTAGGTTGCGACATTACTACGTTTGCACTTTTGTGAGCATGTACTTTCCTGCATTTGCGGAAGACCGACCACGAAACGGGTATCAGCCGCTGGGCTAATATTTTAGCGAAATTTCGTCTAGCAGGAGAAGCTTCAGCTTCTGGGTTATCCTACGAATTAAGTTAACGTTGGAGCCGACTAATCAAGCACAAGAACATGCAATACAAGGCATGTGACCCAGAGGTAGGATTTTATTCGAATACACGAGAATGTAATACAAGGGTAATGGACAAGGATTGTAAAACATATTTTAGTCGGTGTAAATTGCGTGCCATCAAATTCAATGTCTCCTTAAAACATTGGGAAAAACACCATAAACCTACATCAGTAATAATCCAGTTTAGAAAACCGTGATGGGCTATGCATGCAGAAATGAAACTTCTAGTGACTTCATCTGCAAAAACTTTACATAGAATTTATGACACTGGATATCGAGGAAGTATATCGAACATGATTAGAAGGCAAGTGAAACCTTTAACAATTTTGATTTGAAAAATGTCTAAAAGTGATGTTGTTGTTGGAATATTAACACGTTTAGAAGGCATGTGCCTGGTAAAATTAGTGTTCTGAGACATTTTAAATTCAAGGAGCCATTGATTAGCGTTTGTCGAAATTTATGACCCCAGAAAGAACATTTTACAGGTCAAAAATTCATACTTCCATCTGGGCAGGAAAAGGATATAATAGAGTCAAATATGTTCTACTGTAGGCTGCTCGACGAAACCAGTTTGAAAGTTGTGCACTCGTAACATAGACAACGAGTTAACCCTTTTAGAATCTCTATACATAATTCGTTGAATCGCATGCAAATAGTGTCTGAATATAGGCGCAACTGGATTGGTCTGTTGATAGGATGCTTGATGTACGGTTTAATTCACTGGAACCGAAGTTGGTTGGGAGCAAAATTGTTCGCCTGGAAAGCATGCCAGCAAATATGCTTCGTTTGTTTTTCATAATTATTCACAAATACATTTATTCTCACCTTTATAATTAGCGTGCTATAATTCCAAACTAATAATGAATTATATATATTATTTATCTAGGAAGATAAAAGAATTGAGTAAACATATGTATGCTCAATTTGATTAATAACAGGTTTATTTCGGGAACACCTAGCACCATAAACTAAAATATTGCTGTTATACCCAATTTCTGATTTTTGTAGATTAATTGAACGAGAATTGTTGCACATTTATTTGCGTTAGTTATACGATTGTTATTAATTAGGTACATGTTCGTTTGTTAATGTAAATGGGTGTATTGTGTGATAATTAACGCACCGCAAGATAAACAAACAAGATTTCGCAGTAAATTACTTTCACTACTAAGAAAGTTAAAAAATCAGCATCAATAACTCTTTTGAGTGTGCAGGTAAACAGAAAAGGAAACTATACAAGAAAACAAAATAATCTGACTTAATATTTCATCTATTATTTACAAATATTCCACCAAAAAAAAGGTTTGCTAATGAACAATGATTTGGAGCGCTGTACAGTTTTCAACTTTAGCCCAATTTGAATTCGTACTCAAGAGGATACATGCAAGCAATTTTCGAAAATTTTGTTATTACGGGCGATCCTCCGGTTACAATAACTCCATGGCGCTTACATTTAGTCACAAAGGTAGATTTCCCATATTAAAACGTAAATAGACATAATATTTAGTACATAGATAAGCTTCGATACCTCGGATCAATGACAAATAACTTAATATTTAATAATTTACAAATTTGTAAGTTCTTGCAATAGATTAAATATAGTGGAATGCTATAAATCAATTGCCAATTCCCTCCAAATCTTTGCAATTTACAAATTTTAAAGTACGTGCAGCAGATTAAATATATTGGGATGCCACGGATCAATTGCCATTTCACAACGAATCGTTCATAATTTATAAATTTGAAAGTACTTGCAGTAGATTAAATATATTGGGATAACAGGAATCAATTACCAATTAACTCCAAATCTTTCATATCTTACACATTTGGAAGTATTTCAGTAGATTAAATATATTGTGATTCCACGAATCAATTGTCAATTCACTACAAATCTTGTGAAATCGAGAAATTTTAAAGTACATGCAGCAGATTAAACATATTGGGATTTCAGGAATCAAATGCTATTTCATTCAAAATCTTTTATAATTTACACATTTGAAAGTATTTGCAATATATTAAATATATTGGGATGCCACGAATCAATTGCCAATTCACTAAAAATCGTTCATAATTGAGAAATTTGAAGTAAATGCAGCAGATTAAATATATTGGTATGCTATGAATCAATTGCCATTCCACTAAAAATCGTTCATATTTTATAAATTTGAAAGTACTTGCAGTAGACGAAATATATTGGGATGACAGGAATCAATTTCCAATTCACCAAAAATCTTTCATAATTGAGAAATTTAAAAGTACATGCTGCAAATGAAATATATTGAGATAACACGAATCAATTACCATTTGACTACAGATCTTTCATAATTTGTAAATTTGAAAGTACTTGCAGTAGATTAAATATATTGAGATGAACGGAATCAATTTCCAATTAACTCCAAATCTTTCATATCATACACATTTGGAAATCTTTCAGTAAATTAAATATATTAGGATGCCACGAATAAATTGCCAATTCAGTCCTAATCTTCCAGAATTTATAAATTCGAAAGTACTTGCAGTAGACTAAATATAATGGGAGGACCAGAATCAATTCACTCGAAATCTTTCAGAATTTATAAATTTGAAAATACTTCCAATAGATTAAATATAGTGGAATACAACGAATCATATATCAATTAACTTCAAATCTTTCATAATATACACATTTGAAACTACTTACAGCAGATTAAATATATTGGGATGCCACGTATCATTTTCTAATTCACTTCAAATCTTTCGAAATTTACAAATTTGAAAGTACTATTTGTGAAATACATAAAGTGGTCGTACAAAATGCAATTGATAAAGAGGATTAGGCAATATTTACCACAAAAAAATGACTACTCATTTACTGCCACTTTCAGAAATCAACTAAATTCGATCCTATATTTGAAAAAAATGAACATTGGAAATATAACGAATTTCGTAGTTCTGAACAAGGCGAAGCCCAAATACCTTTTTCTATATATTATGTCATTTATATTGAACAAAACCTACCCGGCTGAAAAATTCAAATGTTCCACTAACATGTTATTTCATTTGACTGACCACACATTAGTCAAACCATCAACATCTTTCTTGTAGCCTGTCAACCCCATCACATATTGGACCATCATAAGCGAACATTGCAACAGATTGGTAGCAAACTGAAATAAAAAAAGCCGCCCAAATAATATCGGTGTAATCAATAACGGTAGTATAAATTGCACGAAAGCAAAAGCGATCAACAGTGTAAACTATGCACCATATGCTGTTACAAAAGAGTCTAAATAAAATTCGGGAACAAGGCGATACGGAAGACAAAATACGGAGACAAGACATTCGTAAAAGAAATAGACAATGGAGTGAAAGCCTGGTCAAACATCATAGCATCATTATAAGATCTACCAGATCTGAAATACCAGTTTGTTATAGAGTAGGAAGGATACAAACACACAAACAGATACGCAGAGAGACACATCCAGATGCATTCACATGTAGCGACACCTAATTGACCGCCGACAAGAATGACTGTTAAAATTAAGAGTAAGAAGAACTGTAAATCAGGCTAAGATGTAATTCAAATAGTTAAACATGTCATCATCCAAATTAAACAAACTATTGATCATTAAATGTTTATTCCCGAGTAAATATATTGCGCCTTAAACAACAGCTATATAAATTATATAATATAATATAGTATTGTATGAAATTTTAATTTATTATATTATATTATATTATATTATATTATATTATATTATATTATATTATATTATATTATATTATATTATATATATTATATTATATTATATTATATTATATTATATTATATTATATTATATTATATTATATTATATTATATTATATTATATTATATTATATTATATTATATTATATTATATTATATTATATTATATTATATTATATAATAATATATTATATTATATTATATTATATTATAATATATATAATATATTATAATATATTATATTATAATATATTATATATATTATATTATATTATA
>JAQBSW010012782.1:0-15763 GCA_029291075.1 Eudiplozoon nipponicum
TTTTTTTTATTTCGCGAAAGAACATTTTTACTTGGTAAAAATCTTCAGAAAGTCTGATTTCTTTACAGAATGATATTTTTGCCAAAAAATATGTTAATAAAGAGCTATTTAAACTGTTACAAATTGGTAATACTACCTTGATCACCTTAATAAAGATTTTTATTTTAACCTTTACTCTACTTTTATTATGAAAATCTATTTGACATATGTTTAAGCTCAATTAGCCAAATTTCAAACAGAGAGAGGAACAAACATTCCAGGATATAAAACAGACTACGTAGTCAAGTCGACTAAAGGAAGAATGAGACTGTGTATATAGTTTAAACAGAAGTAAATAACTACTACACGAAGGCTTAACCGCATACACTAGCTTCATCGAATTGGTACGATTTCTGCTAGTTTATCTGATGCGTCTTCTTGATTAATATTATATCCAAAAATCCGAGTGTAATATCAAATTATCAGGTTTATATAAATATAATTTCAATTATTATTATAAATGGATTAATTTAATTAAAAATTGAATTTGCTTCGTCTTCGCCTAAGTCTTTAATATAGATACCAAATTATAGTAAAAACCCTGGGCTTGGTGTAAATATATGAAGAGTTATTGTATTCCATCTGCAACCTAGTAACCAGTAAATATATTTATGTCACTAGTTTTAGGTCAATTAATTTTTTGTAATTTATTAGAAAAAACTTTTAAGTATTGATTGATAGTTCCTCAGTTTTTACTTTTATTTCGTACTGATTTTCAGTTAAATTTCGATATCAAGAGACATCCCTCATTTCTGTCTTTGTCCTTGTTTGTAAAGTTTGCTTACAAAGCCGTGGTTAAAAATGCATTTGCAACGCGTTCCAAATCGATGTCTCGTAGTAGATGTAGCTGCTAGTGGTGACAATCAGAGTGTCAACAGTTTTACCTCCCCTTCTCTTTCTCTCTTTCTCTTTGTGTCTGTAAACGCTTTTTGTTCAAAATTCACACGACGAATCGATTCTCTTCAAAATTTGTCGCTAAGATACGAATATTCAAAATGCACATAAAATTGCACCGAGCAAAGTGTACTTTATCAAGAATAATTTAACCTCAATTTAGTAGGAACGATTTGATAATCTATTATCGGATTGAAAACGAGTTTTGCCTTTAGAAATAGGTTAGGTTTTGATTTATTTTTATGCCATTGTAAAAGATCACTAGTAATGCTTATTTAAAATTTGTCGTTCAAACATGCTTAAATCAGATTTATTTCATGAAGAAATAATGCCCATTCATTTAATCTAGTATTAAAAAATGTTGACAGCAGATTATGCTATTATATCTAGTTTAAACCGAAATCTAACCATCCTTGGGTTGTAAACGTTGTGTGACTATGAATGGGTAGGAAATCGACTGTATGAAAAGGAATTTTATTCCAGAAAATATAATCTTAGACTCAAAGTACATATGTTTAGGAACCAAATAATGTTAAAATTTACATTATGGGTAAAACACGAGTTGAACGAGGACAAAGATTTAAATATGACTTTAATAGTTTTGTGTCATGCTTTACTTAAACGTGAATTCAAGTGGACTGGGCTTTTTTGAAGGAAATGATTATAAGTTTTAGCAAACTAACTTTTAGAACATAAATATTCATCTTGAAATTCTTAATCATGATTTTTAATTTTTTTGAAATGTATACATTATACTAAAGTGGCTCAAGCATCATATTATCGGTAAATTAAAGGTATACATTGTACCTACTCAAGTTAAAAGTCCAATTAAATTATTTAGACTTTGCATTAAATTTCATTTTTTAATATAATAAGAATCTTTAACCAATAATTATCCACAATTTAGTTTATGATTAAACTGTTAAATGTTAATTACTTTCAGAATAGATGGTCAACAATCGATTTAATTGAATTTATCTTGTGTAGAATTGGAGACTAACATAACTGTAAATCGTCTTATACAAAGTGGCTGAATGATTTAACACCCGATCAAGTGAAGCTTGAGGAAAATGGAATATTTGATCTTGACTCTTTCGAGAACTTCAGGCAGTTAACTTATGTTTAAATAATAATCTTTAATATTCACAGTAAAATAGAAAAATTGCAAACTTGTCTTAAAAGTAGAATTGTTGCCTCACTAAAAGTTGAAATTTCCATACACTTGGTGTTTTTTTGCATTTGTTATTCCTAATGAATTTGTATATTTTTGGTTGTGTTAAATTTATTTTCATTAACGTAGGCGAATAAAAATTTATTCTCCTGTAATATAAACTTAACATAAGTTTCAATTTTCTCACAGCAGTTGAATAAAAATTCCCTAATCTCAATTCGATGGAACAACGCTTTTTATTATTTAGATCTCGTATTTGTACTTGAAGTAGAAAACAGTAACATTATTAAATACTCGGAATAGAGAAGAACTACAATTAATCACACGTTCTGATGCGTTGTAAACTTCTCTTGTTATCATTAGAACAGGACGGAAATTAGACTAACCCGCAATAATAAAATTGTACAAGGGTAATCATAAATTCGACTCCTGCCGTAAATTGCCTTGTATAAATTTTATTTAAATTAGATTTAGGCTGATATATTTGATGCAATTTCAGCCTAAACTTTATTTCAGCTTTTTCTAATTTAATATATTATTGCAAAATATGCAACCATTGATTGCGCCGCTAGTGAAAACAATTATTAGTATGAAGTTTGCTGTCGAGTGATAAACACAAATCTTATTTTAGCCAATTCATTACTAGATAAACTACCGTCAATAATGTGAACGGACGTACTTTACACCTCCCTGGTTATCATCAGAGTGCAACGGAAAATTGACTAACGAGTATAAAACCGTAATATGTAAAGGCGGTAAGGGAAATGAGAAATACGGCTTTTATTTATTATGCAAAGGTGTAATATATAAATGATAATTATATTCAAACCATTTAGTTTTTCGTCGTACCCTAATGAGAACAATGAATGGCTGAAATGATTCTCTACGTGTAAGTGACAGCAAGTTTATAATATTGTTTTAACTAAGTTCTTGTTTTCACAAAACGCTTAGTCTTCAATTGGTTTATTTATGTGCTTTTACAACTTTGTTTCGTAATACCGAACAATAAAGCATTTTTGGTAAGAAATGCTATTGAGCATAATAATACGTATACCTATAATGTCAGTAGAATAATTTTGAAAATTGTACTTCATAAAAACAGTCATAATTCTTTGAACTTAAAATCTATGTTATGCACCAACTCTAGAACTCAAAAATTTATCCCTTTCTTTTTTCTTTTGATGAAGAACGTCAATTTCTCCACTCTTTAGAAACTAGTGCGGAAAAGAGATCAGAATGTGTTAGGCAGAAAAGCGTTTTGCCATCCTCGTGCGGTGCAGTGCGTCAACTTGAGTTAGGACTAGAAAAACCAGAAATTCAACCACTTCTAAAGGTATCAGATTTTGATCGACACCAAATTACAGTATGTGATGATAAAAATTACAGCGGAGTTATTGAATCAACAGACAATGAAACAAACACCAGCAAATCAGACACAGCTTGTATACAATTTGTAACGGTAACTTTTAGATTAATATAATTGATTATTGTTTAAAATCCGTGAAAAGAGCGTTTTCTTTGTAGTAGAATGTGCTTCACATTGTTCCTTGTCACAAAATGTGTCATGTTCTCGATATACACAAGAAGATTCCTCGTCTTCAAACTTAAGCTAAAAATACACTAGTTAAATTTAAAGAATTTGGAGCAAAGCGTAATTTGGCCCATTAATGGTGATTTAGAGATAAAACCAACCAGAATTTAGCTTTAAACCAAACATATTGCGCGACAGAAAATAGATTATTTATCTGGCTGTTATACCCAACCAAGTGTTTGGAATCGCTATCTTCAATTTGGGTTACATAACTCGTCAAATATATATTCTGATTTAAATTTTCATAATATTTTCAGTTTTGACGGAACTATTGCACTCATTTTTTATCGGTGCCATATATTATAATTCAATCATAATTTTTCTATTGTATTGCAAGACTTAATCATTGTCACGCTGGAATTGGCTTCGTAAAGTGTGAATTACATCTTAGTTCAGATCGAGTAACATCATGGAGAATTAAATAAACAGATTAGACAATTGAATTTAAAAAAATCTAAATTCAGAACGAATCCAAATTAAAGCAAAATGCCATGAAAATCATCATTTTTCTTTCTCTTTCTATTTGATATTGATGCGAGATATTGAAGAAAAAATAATGAAAGTGATTAAATTTGTTTCCGTGAAATATTCAGATTTGGACAAACACTAAACTCATTCTCGTTTATGCGTCGCAAACCAGTTTTTTAAAAATTGACAGTTAATTGTGCAACATATGTAATAACAATAAGATTGGTTTTATCTTAATTTCATAAATTTCATTTAAGGAATTGTTATCATTACCCGTGCAATCAATGATGAGTTAATTGCAATAAGTTAAGTTCAGCAAAATATATATAGAATATCCCCTGCATCTAAATATATAGTCTTATACCAAATTAAACGTGCCTTTGCTCAGTAGTAAATAGGTCGGAAAAAACTGTGGCTTTAAATAAGCAGAAATCTACACTTACGCAAACTATGACTTAAAGAGATTCAACCATTGCTTAAAAGTCAACAACTCACGAGCATATACTACTCACAGTGAACATAGTCAGGTATAAACTTTTTTCAGATTTAAATAAGAAAAAAGCAGATAAACACTAAGGACCACATTTGGCACGCGATAAAACATGTTCTATTGGAAGTGTTGTAAATACTGTTAATAGATTTTCTCGATGCCTATCTGTAACTGATTCTGAGATCATTATCAGATTCATTGTAACCATCAGCACAATGTCAACTCAAAAGTAGGGCATTATAATATTTATGTTGCACATTCAAAATAATTCTTTTTATGTAACTTGAATTGAGAAATAAATCCTATCTGGTGGTAAAAATTTATCAGAAAGCAGATATAAACAGCTTTGTAAAAAGACCGTTTTATTTTCCGACAACTTAACTCAACTGCTATATTTTGTACCTATAATATTTATGTTTTGTAAAGGAAAGGAAATAAAGTTGCATTAATAATATACATTTTACAGCAATAAACAGGAAGCGAGAAATGTACATGCCGAGGTTGCGCATACGCAAAAACCTCAAACACTTCATTAGTTCATTTAATTAAGTCAAGGTTGCGAGTTTGATATGAACACCAATACCATTATATAAACTGCTGTTTGTATAAAATATACATTGTACAAGATAGTGAAGGTATTTCATCCAAAAGACTGATTTAATCCTTAGGGGGAACTTCACTAGTGGATATTTTAATCTCGCACAAGCGTTATTGATCATTAAGCCAACGCTCGAGGACATTCCATACAAAAGACACCAGTGTGCATTTTGTTTACGTTTTTCGCTTTGAAGCAAACCTACAAATCCGGCTGTTGTGGATTATGATTTTTATGAGCAATTTGTTCATCTATTACGGAAATTGTTTCGTCTATCTCTGCTGTGTTTAGCCTGAAACTTCTCGTTGATGGCAGAAACTCTAGGTTTACATCAACCATCGAAACTAGAAATAAGCGACCTGTTATTCTTTTTCAACCGAAGTATGGCCACGAATTTTATGACCATATGTGGGCAATTAGGCGTCTGCTCTTAAATGAAGTAGTCTTGCTGTGTTGTACGTATGTCTATGGAAATTTAGTGAAAAATGAAGAAATAGACTTTGATCTAAAATTGTTAAAAATTGTGCAGCTTCTTATCAAGCAATGGCGAAAGATATTTATTTCACTTTCATTGATGAGAACCGAATTTCATTAGTTGATAGAACCCCGGTCATCAAATCTGCGAATTAACTCATGCCAGTAGGTTCAAATGATGGTCGATTATCTGTGATGTAAATTGTTAGAAATAAATTTACTTTTATTCCTTATGGTTGATTTTTAGATTAAATTGATATTACAATACGATTTTAGAAGTAAGTTTGATTAATCAGTCACAGTTTACTATTACAAGTGATGGAATGTTTGACAGATTAATTGAGCCTCACAAGTAAGAGCTTCAGCTGATGCACAAGTACAGGCAAATACCTGCACAAGCCTACAGGAATTCATGTAATATTGACCACCTGTAGTTCGAATAAACACATATTTATTCATTATTCTGCCGCGGAGAGATTATTTTGCAAGTATTATAATTTTATATTTTTTGCTGCAAAAATCACACTCAAGTACGAGTATTTCGTTACGGGAAATGGATTGCCAAAAATAAATTAATTTTGTTACATTTCTGGCAAGAAAAATTGCCGTCTGCATTTTTTATATGAAGTTATTTGTTTTATATTTTAATTATATTTTTTAATAAATACAAGGATACAAATGTCGAAGAACATAGTGATGGTGATCATGTTGTGACATGTGAAAAAAATGCAGTTGGCGAAACGTTGACATCTGTTGGTGAATCCATTTCTCCGCACAGTGGTTCAGCTAAGTTTATGAATAAAACTGACACAAAACTTGACGGTATAATTAATCTCAGCACTGATAGTGGTATTTTAGCTGACGAGACACAGATTCAGGAAGTCAAAGAAGTGTAAGCATGTATTTATTTAACTGTACCGTTTAATTGAAACCCCACGTTAAACGGTATCACGGAGTTTATTCAAACACTTCAAATAAAATCCAGAACCTAAATTTTAATCTCTTTATTAACAGTTATTTTTGGCCTTAGTCTTTTGTATTTAAAGTAGCTCGGTAATGTGTTTATAGTCTAAGTTGAGCAATGCCAAATAATTTATGTTGGGCAATTTATACAAACCACAAATGGCAAAGCAAATGACTATCTGGATTTTTAAAATCTTTTAAGAATTAAAATTTTTTGTGTACTTTAAAAGCAACAAACAACAAGAATAGAGAATTGGGAATTGGAAATTTTTTATTTAATAAGGTGGTTGAATTGAAGAAAAATAAGTTACTTTCGCATCCATTAACGCTTTTGCAATGTCAAAAGCAAACTTTTGTATTCTCCTGGTTGTTCTTTCCAAATATTCCGCATTAAAAATTACTTTGTTTAGTCGAGTTCTTGATTTGCACAGAAATGTTGCCTTTTTAAACTGTTTGCAATCAAAATATTTTCATCACAAACTTAAACTTAAAATTTCTAAATAGCTTAAAATTTTTATAATGATAAATTTGCGTGCTTTTTGTTTTTTTTGAGCGAATTGTTAGTCACATTATGTTAATCTAGGTTTTCATTACTATATTAGCCAAACATTTGTTTTTGAATGAAAAATTGGTATGGTAAGCATTTATAATATTACTTCCGTAGTTGAAATTAAGCCTTCACTGTTTTCAAATTTTCAGTTTCCTCCTTTGAAATTGTTCGACGCGTTCGTTCATTTTCTTAAAAATATGCATATTTTGCTAGCTTTTATGAGATTATTTTTTTATTTTACATTTGTGCAGTTCCGTTCTCAACAATCTTCATCACCTCTGGGATTCGGCCTTGTACATATTTATAAAATTTACACTAATTTCTTCTCTTGAAATTCTACAACGATTATAACTTGTTTTTCCGTGCTGTTTCGCTTCGATAACATAAACAAAACGAAGGCTGAAGGAAAAATAAAATTTTCCTAGTTATTTAAATAAACTTTGCAGACTTTGGATAAAACTAAAAACCATATGTAACCAGTATGACAACAAAGAAAGAAGGTAGTCAATGAAGAAGAGGTTAAAAAGCCTCACCAAAACAAAACCAATGGGAACGTTAAGCTACATGATCAATAGCAAAGAAAATTAAATTGATGGGCGATTGAAACACAGTTTAAAAAAATTTGTTTGTATAAATTTAGCCGCGAAATGTTAACCTAAATACATTTCTGTATTTGGCATTGAATATCTTTAAAATTTTTGGCTTATTTCGAACTTGGATTATTCACCAAAGTCAATATTAGCAACATGAGTCTTCTTATGTTTTTTACTTACTAGCGTTTGAACAGTGCGAATCGGCTTTCACGTCAATCCTCATTTTTTGTTCAGTTATTTTAAACAGTTGCACCGTCGTTTCATTCATAATATCACCTCTAGATTTAATTTAGATAGATACTCTAATCAATCTCGTCACCCTTTTACGACTACATATTGCTATGTGTTTGCAATCATTCTAGTTAATAGTGCTTCCATTCTCCACTACATGACCAGCAATATCAGATTTAGTAATATGTCCATAATTACTCGCAGTATTACATTTATTGGGCGCATGGTCTCACCAACATACATGAGACTACAATCATTGCATGGGATTTAATACACTCCTGATGTTTCCAAGGAATCAATATTTTCTTTTTGGTTAGGGAGTATAATGCCTAATGTAAGGGACTGCTTTAAAACGATCCTTATATTTTATTTTAAAGCTAATAATTTCACTTACCTACTTAAAATAGAGTCCGTTATTACCATGATCATCCCCTCTTCCTTCTCTTTATCCGCTTTTATGTACTTCAAACTAGGATTATATTTTTACATGATGTTCATTATTGTTGCATCTTTTAAATGAGGAGGGTAACCATTATTCTTGAATATATCGCGTACTCTACCTAATTCTAACTTCCTATGCTTTATATCCGTTAACTGAAGACTTCTCAATTTTAGTGACTTTAAGATTCCGACTTTCATACGATACGGGTGATAGGACTTGAAATTAAGAAGGATTCCTGAATAAGTATCCTTCCTATAAATATCTCTTCCCAATTTTTGACCATTTCGAATTAATTTGACATCCAAAAATGGTAATTCAACTGATAAGTCCCCTTCATAGGTAAATTGGAGTTCGCTCATTCGATTAGCTAAATTTAAGAAACTTTCCAAATCATTATCACTATGGTTCCAGATCATTAATATGTCATCCAAGAAACGTAGGTACAATTTTGGTTTCGGTGGAGTCTTATGAAAAAGATTATTTTCCAAATAATGCATAAAGATATTTGCTGTTGGGACCGACAAAGGTTGTCCCATAGAAACACCTCGAATTTTTATATAAAATTCTTTCCTAAATTTAAAATAAGTAGAGAACATACACATACACATCATCTCCACGATCTTTCCAAGTATCATTTTACTTCCTTCTAATATTACGGAGTGATCAACTATGAAAAGTCGAAAACAATCCAGGGCTTCAGGTACCGGCATATTCGTATACATAAATACTTCATCTAAGTTTATTAAACTATCCTTTCCTTCTAGTACACATTTATTAAAAATTTCAACCAACTGATGTTAGTCTAACAAAGTTTGATCAAAGGAAGAAGAATATTTACTTATTCCATGCTTCTTAGTCGTGTTCTTCGAAAAACTCACATTGATCCTGTTTAGGAATCAAAGTTGTCATAGATTCTTTAATTCATAAAATAAATATAGAGTTCAAATTTGAAAGGTAATTAATATATTTCTTTTTATTTGGCTTCAATGAAATTTTTTGTTGTTTAAACTTCATTTATGCGTCAATAAATATTTCGCGATATGGATTTTATAAGAAATGATTTTTAGAAACGGCAGTTATAGACTAGAAATTTATTCGAACAGATTGTCTAAATTTTTCAGAGTAAATTCTGTATCAGTTCTATACTTAAATAATTGGAACAACGCAATGATAATGAATGTAAATTCTAGCCCATGTCTGCTATTGTTGGACTACTAAAAGAGCGAATATAAAAGGTATTGAGAAGTCAAAACAGCTAGCGAAAGAAAGAACTTTACGTTAATAGACCAATAAATTGATTTTATCATCATCAGGAAACAGCAGAAGATTGGGAAAAACTGAAGTGGATAAAGCAGCTGCACACACGGAGACAGTAATTTCGAAATAATATGAGCATTTAATACTGCAATCAGCACCACCGTTCTTTTCAAGTGGAGAAAGTAAAAATACGAAAAAAGGGGAAACGATAGACTACACTCGGAAAAATAACATTCGTAAACGTAACAGTCAACAATGCGAACAGTTGGCTAACTCGCAAGCCGTCAATATAAGAATCGCAAGATCTCAAACATCACTTTGCAATACAGAAAGAAAGACCTTTACGTGCAAACAGGCGCAAACAAAGACACAAACGCATACACACCTACCATTTAGCCAAAACAAGAAATAGAAGTAAAACCGAGTCAGATTTGTTGCCACCCACATAATCAAATGAAAACCTATACTGTATATAAATAAAAGATTGTAAATTGAAGTTTAGTATTCTCAAAATAAATGGTCATTATCCACTTGGTTATTAATGTGGTTTTTCCTTCTACTTATAAATATATATATATATATATATATATATATATATATATATATATATATATATATATGAGAATCGCCATGGCAGCTATGCAAGCATTTATGTTAATATAGAGTTAAACTAGTTTACTTAGGATTTTAATACCGTTGAATTTTATTTTCATTTTACATGAGAATTCAACGAAAATCAGTATAATGCACATGATTTTCTTGACATTGTGATGCTGGCAGAAGATAATATTAGTATATAGAATAATATATTCCAAAAAAAGACACAAACTAAACAGTAAAATCATTATCAAAACGAAGCCCAATTGGCAAAAAAAATTTTCTTACAGCAAAATGAAAATCTGTTGCACGGAATTTCAGTTCCAGAATCTGATGATACTTAAGGCAATTTTATTTGCAAACGGGTATTCCTACAGGTAAATTGAAGCACTCATCAAGTTCTATAATTTAAAAAGGATCAATGAAACTGAAGAAAACTACGGGGCGATAGACGTTAATATAACGTATTATCCAAAATATTTACTCATCTAATGGAAATGCAATGATTAATCGGGCGTCATATAGATAATGATACCTTTTAATTGCCGGCTGAAGGTAAATAAAAGAGATAAGTCTTGTACAAACCATCAGTTTATAGTTGCTTGTTTATTCAGATCCAATATCTCATCAGAGCGCAAAGTAAGTTAGACCGATCCATTATTAAAGAAGCGATTTTCAGAGCATTTTAGACTTAGCCAAGCTGAAAAGTTAGAAATTTTCCGCAGAAGCAAACATGTTTGTTTATAAATGATATTTAAACTAGGCGGAGACTCGTGATTTTTGTGAAGAAAGAAATGCAAAGTTGCTAGTTACTGAGGAAGCGGTTAGTTTCAACATTCACCTTCCGAAGTTAAAGTGTCAGAATAAATGATCTAATAGATTTCATAAAAACTTGTGAGCTATGTATGCGTGCTTATTTTTATTTGCGCTATTTGCTTCAGATTTTTTCTTGTATAATTTATATTTGGAACTCAGCTTCATCCACATTTTGGTATTATAAATTGATCACATAATTTACCACGTATTGCCGTCGATTCGTGATCTGACGAAAAGACAATGGACTTTCTTAAACTGAATTGCTTAAATCATGCTTTCAGGTACAAATAATTTATTTATTATCGTCTTTAAAACACAAATTTGGCTAGTCTTGAAATATACATCTTTTTATCAATTTTATTTTTGTTAAATTGTTTTGTTTAAACTTTGCCTCTCAAAAGGCTACATAATGACGCATCAAAAAAAATTGAGACTATCAATGACAACGCCAGTTCAACAGAATTATGCTACAACTTTGAAGGAGAAATTGTCGGACAACGGATCACAGGTCAGTTAAACTTATGTGGAACTGATGATACTTCCTTGGAACTTTTTCTTGAATTATGAAATGAAAATAACCGATGACTACCACCGCCCTGGTAGCACACTGGATTGTCAGCTGCTGGATTAAAGTCAAATTTCATTGACAATTTTTAGACGCAGTTACTTTCCATATTTTTCGTAATATAGTGCAGTGTATCAGTCTCGAATAACCACATTGCATAGTTTCCTTTCAAACTGGCTATTGCTTTCCATAAGATTGTGATAATGGCATAATTTTTCGATTGTTTGATGTCATCGACTCCATTGGCATTTTGAAGTATCGTCCTTTTAAATTTATTTTTAGAATATATGAAAATATTTTCAGTGGTTTTAGTAATAGATTCATTTGCAAACTTCAAATATCAATGAGCTTCAACTATATACATCTATGCATTATGTCCTTCGTATCCAGTAACTATTTTATTCAAATAAAAACTGAAAGGTATGCCAAAATCAACATAATAGAAAAATATAATATAATTTGGTCCAGAAATTTGGGTATAATAATAATAATATTTATTATTATTATTATTATTATTATTATTATTATTATTATTATTATTATTATTATTATTATGAAGACGCGTGAGAAAATGCACTATCGAACTATTCCTAGTTTAATGCTCAAACATAAAATATATTTAGGGTGTATTACTGACTCAAGCCGATAAAGCAATAGTAATCATTAAAAAATGTGTACATCTGATTATAGATGTTGTTTATTCTGAATTTTGCGTAATATTTCTGCCCTGTTTGACCAAATATTTATAAGTTATGTAAGACTAAATAAATAAAGTCATGGTGAGTAGATCTCCGCAACCAAGAATGTAAAACGAAATATTTAATACTACTTTTAATAAAGGTTGCGAACTTGATATAAGCACTTGACCCATTATGTCAATACATTTGTGAGCATAAACTAAGCATTCTATAAAATAGAAGAGGTATTTTATTCAGTAAACTGTGTTCGTCCTTTTTGGGAACTCATTACGTACTGGCTAGAATTTGCTGCGGACATGGGTCTTACCTGAGCACATCTGCTTCGGAAGCTGGTACTCTAACCACTGAGCCATCCTACCGCAAACTACACACAATTTTCAGTTATATACTAAATAATGTTTCTGGGATAGCATTTCCTTTAGATGGAGCCTATATAGCACTTTTTCAGATCTAAAGTTCAAAACAATCATTCCCAATCTCTGATTATAGAACATACACCACGCTACTTGTGGAAGTAGTGTTTAATTGAGCATTTTTATATTTAAACGATCATTGGTTGCGTGAGCAGAATTTTAGGTCTCAAGGTGTGCTATATAGGCAACAGATGTAATGTGTGGCAGAGTAGCTCAGCGGTTAGAGCGCCAGATTCCGAAGTGGACGTGTCCAAGTCCGAGCTCTGTCCATAACAAATTCTGGCTAGTACGTGATGAGTTCCTAATTCTTAGTTTAGACTGACGAATAATGTACTTAATGGGTCAGGTGTTTATTTCAAGATCGCAACCTTGTTTATAGTAATTGTTATCACTGCCCGCGCAACCAATGCTCGTTAAGAAATATTCACTGCTGCTGTTTCACATAGAGTTACTCAACATATTCTTTTCTGTAATAAATAGTTGATGTCTTTCAGTTATTCCTTTGCTATATTGGTGGATTAGCCAATATGAACAATATTAGAATCGTGTTGTTTATAGATTTTTCACGCAGAAATAATTTAAATTTTGAGAAATGCGAATAGCGGCTGTAGTTTTCCACGTGAATTAATGTGATAGTTATCTATTTAACAGCATGTACACAGTGATAGGGTAATAGATTTTTTTAAATATCAAATCTCTCACTTTGGTAGAATATCATGCCATGCTATGGTCAAAAACTATGCTGAGCGTTTATTTCATTTGGAATAATTTAATATTTCATAATATATAGGTCTAATATTAAAATTACCCTTCATAGTTTTCAGTGAACTCTGATAGTACACATTTTTAACTAGGTAACTCTTTCAATTTACCCATTGCTCAATACGCAGACAATTGTTTTGGTTTGAAAGGCAATCACAATAAAATAAATTGCATACGCTTTATTAAAAAACTCTTCACTACAACCAGCAATTTGCAATCGATTACATCAAAATTATGTAAACGGTACAGCCCATAAATTTTAAATCAATGCTAACGATGTGCAAATCAGGAAAAAATCTTCTTACTTCTTGTTCTGTAGTTATGAAGCAAAGGGTTTCTTCCAAGTATGTCACTTGTTTTCGCGTCACTTGTGATCCTCGCTACTATTGACCAGGTAGATGCATAAATTAAACAACGGCTTACTAGATTATGTGACATTTAAACTAAGGTAAATTGAAGTACGAGTGCCACGAAAAACAGCTACTTTTTTCATTGACTTCGTTACCCGATTTCGTGGCACGTGAAATGGACGTAGCCAATGATTATAACTTCTTTTTGAATTTTTTTAAACGAAAGATTTCACACCACCTAAATTCTTAATTGATATTAAGAGTATTCTATTTATTCGAGTGAAAGCAGCCATTCTTCAAATCTACAACCTTTGACTCCAAAAAATTTGGTCACTTTCATCAGAAAAAATATAAATATGTGCACCACAAAATTGAAGTGTAATTTTTTGTTTGCACAATATAACTAATCATCGATTTCTTACTGAATTAACAACGATATCCCGAATAAAGTTCGCGATATTACGAAAAAAAATTAAACCATCGTTATGTGTCAAAATGTTGAATCCGGTCTAATAACTGACGTTTTCTAAATTTAACAAATATTTTAATGATTTCCCTACTGATATTGACTTTACGCAACATATTTATCAGCTCGCCATGTCGAGGGTCGCTCTTCTGCTTATGAATTTGTATGCTTACTAATTACGCCAACGATATCAATAGTTGGACAGTCTGTAGGTTTGAATTATTCCTATGTTTTTACTTTGAAGAATGTAAGTGCAGAAGTTAATAAGTTAAATGTTTAGATAGAGATATATTTGTCGTTATTCGTTTAAATTGAGGAAGATTTCACTATTGATGATAATTAGTGATTCCTCCAATAGAGCTTCAATTTTTAGATTTCACTCGTTACGTAACAATATACGTTTCGCTGGATAACAGATTTATACAGGAGAGTTTTAAATATCCTTTTCGATTTTGCCAGCTTCCAATTGGACTTTAATATCTGGTGCTTAATATAGTACAATTAACTTTGATCAAATACACATAAGATACAATAACAAACAAGTAGCAAAGACCGTTGCGATTCTCGGTGATACAGGATTCCAAGCCAGCATGGCTCTCTGCGCTGTAGGACCAAGTAAAATGGCTACACCGTGTTGTCCGGACCCGTCAACTGGTCCGCTGTGATGCATCAAGTATGTTGATTCTGCCGACGGTACTTTTATCTTCGTTGATCCCGTGCCGGGCAGTCGGACTTCAGACAGGCATGCAACTTCAATCTGGTAGTCATATAAAGATTTGGCCGTGATTGCTTGGCTGCCGATATCAAGCAATGTTCGAACATTCCAACACCCGAAATAAATAGGTGTTTTCGCGCTGATAAAACCAGATAGCTTTTCACTTGACACCCTAGCCTCTGGGGGAGCACAGGGCGCGTCGCTTGCCGGGGACGCCGTAGCATGAACGTTATTCATAGATTGTGACATTTTTCATGGAGTTTCTTGGGAATTTGGTACAAGTGGTGTCCCCTCACCACTCGGCTTTTGATCGAGGACGCACCTCTAGCCTTTGCACATCCAAGCGCAGTCTGCAAGGCAGCAGTAAATATTATGGTTGCCGGTGGCTGTTGAGAGCTCATTCGCCATTCGGAAGTACGGGGTACTGTCCAGGAGTCCATGTAATCCTGTGGCTGTTGTCCCCTTTTGTGGCGGGAACACACGCCGAGTCATGGTGCCGTCATCGGGCTCATGTGGTATTTTATAGGAGATCCGATTGCCGGTCGAAAATCCACCACGCCCTGGTGACACCACCGCCATGGCCCCGTTAGCCCATGTGATCGATCATCAGAAACATGGTTGAC
>JAQBSW010012783.1:0-15761 GCA_029291075.1 Eudiplozoon nipponicum
TGTATGTATGTATGTATGTATGTATGTATGTATGTATGTATGTATGTATGTATGTATGTATGTATGTATGTATGTATGTATGTATGTATGTATGCGTGTATATATGCATACATGTATGTATGTATGTATGTATGTATGTATGTATGTATGTATGTATGTATGTATGTATGTATGTATGTATGTATGTATGTATGCATATATTCATGTATGTATGTATGTATGTATGTATGTATGTATGTATGTATGTATGTATGTATGTATGTATGTATGTATGTATATGTATGTATGTATGTATGTATGTATGTATGTATGTATGTATGTATGTATGTATGTATGTATGTATGTATGTATGTATGTATGTGTATGTATGTATGTATGTATGTATGTATGTATGTATGTATGTATGTATGTATGTATGTTTGCATGTATTTATGTTTGTATGTATTTATGGATGTATATATGTGTGTATGTGTGTGTGTATGTATGTATGTATGTATGTGTGTGTGTATTTATGTGTGTATGTGTGTATGTATGTATGTAGGTATGTATGAATGTATTTATGTTTGTATGTATGTACGTGTGTATGTATGAATGAATGTATTTCTGCAGGTTTGTTTATTTGTAAATATGCATGAATGTATGTATATTTTAATGTATGTTAGTATATATGTATGTATGCATGCACGCGGTTGAAAACTTCCGCTTCGCGCACACATTTACACAACAGTAATCACATTCGAGGCATTCGGTAATTAACTAATATTAATCGCATGATAGCTGTAAATGAATTAGAATAAAATGGAGAACCAAATTAATTACAGATTCGGTATATATATTATATATATTGAGTTGGCTTTGAAGTCGCATTGTCGAAAACTTTATGTGAAGTTAGCTTCATTACTGCACACATTCGTGTAGAATATTCTACCGTCCTATTTTACCACATATTACACCCAAATATAAAGTAGGTAAAGGGCGTAATACCGATTCCTTAATGAGTCGCTAGTAAGTACGAAAGGAATGTGCACTAGATTATACTTTCCATTCATGCTCTCTTTTTATTATCCTTCTTGTCATATTTGAACTAATTTGATACTATGTCCGAAACACCTAATTCACAATTGCATATATATTAGATCTCCGCAACAAACAGTATATAACTGTTATATAATTAGACCATTGTTTGCAGAATTCGTGATAGAAATTATTTAAATCATGGTTGCAGGCTAAATATAAACACCAATCCCATTAAATGCACATTTGTCAATATAAACTAAGTATTGTTTACTACAGATAGGACAAATCACCCAATAGGTCGGTTTCGTCCCTACTGGGAACTTTTCCAGTATTCGCCAGAATTTTTGCGAAGATGGAATTCGGACTGGAATACTGGCATAAGGAAAGGCTGACAAAAGTGTAAATTTAAAATATAAATCAAAATTATGCGTGGTGTGTGTCAGGATGGTGCAGTGGATAGTCATTGTTTCTGGGGTTGACGTGCCGGGGTACGATTGCTGTTCTCGGCAAAATTCTAAGCAGTACGTTAAGAGTTCCCAATATGGACAACATCGGTCTTCTAGATGAATTTCATTTCCTACATTAAAAATTGCTTATTTTATACTGACAATATTGGTTTAACTAACTAGACTAATTCTTTAAATCAAGTTTGCGAGCTTGAAGTAAACACCAATCCCATTGTATTTAACCAGTCATCGCAACGCACTGATGCGTTTCGACCTTCCATGATCATCATCAGAGTACGACGGCAAACAGACTAGCGAGGATCAATCTGTATTGGTGGCTATATATATATATATATATATATATATATATATATATATATATATATATACAAGGAAAAGCAAAATTAGACATGTGGCTCTCAACCCTAGTAGTCTTGCATACATTGTACGTGACTGGAAATGTCGGCTGCACAATTTCTATGCAGTCACGAACATTAAATGTTTATAGCTTTCGCCACACACGCATGAATAGACAATACAATTGAACAATTATTGATTGCGCGGGAGGGGTAACAATTCTTTAAATCAAGTTTTCGAGCTTGAAGTAAACACCAATTTTGCTTTCCATATGCATATGCAATGCGGTTTGATCCTCGCTAGTGAGTTTGCCGTCGTAATCTGATGATGATCATGGAAAGTCGAAACACGTCAGTGCGTGCGACTCGCGTTAGTTTTGCTATGTTGTGCGTCGAATGGTTAAATACAATGAGATTTTTGTTTACTTCAAGCACGCAAACTTGATTTAAATAATTGTTACCACCACCCGCGCAATCAATTTTTGTTTAATTGTATTAACTAGATTAGTTCTCATTCATTTGATCAAGTGGATACTCAGGTCATCCACAGAAGAAAATTTGTAACTGTGTTGCTATTTATTCACAGAAGGAAGCACGTTATATAAACAGTATTTTTTTAAGATTTTTCAACGCCTTTTATCAAAGCATTGGGGTAAAATTTAATAAATGGTTTCCATAACTTTCTTCACTTAACTTAAAACTACAGATGTTAGCAAATTGAGTCTATCTGCTAGACCGAATTTCATTACTACTTAGTAGTTCTTCAGTACTAATCAAGACGTTTCTGAGCAGCAATAAAGTCATTAACCATGTGTCCAAGAGCCCTACAACTTTCGTATGACACCTCGAAATCTGCCTCTTGAATTCAGTTCCAAGTTTTATAAAATCTATTTTTTGCACGTAATTTGCTTGATTTTCAATCTTCCACTGATACGGATCCTAGTTGCACACACGGTGTGAACCCCATTTCTGTTCTTTGACTCCTGAGATATACTATATGGTGTCAATGGTCCGGCATCACGAGGTGGTGGACGTCATGTTATAATATTAGAGGCTGCTACAATAATTAATGGTCATCAAGCTTCATTAGACAAAGACATCAATATATTACAGTTAAATACCGTTTGTTGCGAAGAACTAATATATATGCAAGTATGTATTAGGTTTTGCGAACCTAGTAACAAAGACATCAATAATTATTATAATCAAGGTTGCGGTCTTGATATAAACACCTGACCCATTAATTACTTACATATGTCAGTATAAACTAAGAATTGTATAGTGTAGAAAGGCAATTCATCCAGTAGACCGGTTTCGTCCTTATTGGGAACTCATCAAGTACTGGCCAGAATTTGCCGCGGACGTGCCCAGGTTCGTATCCTGTCCGCGGCAAATTCTGGCCAGTACTTGATGAGTTCCCAATAAGGACGAAACCGGTCTACTGGATGAATTGCCTTTTCTACACTATACAATTCTTAATTTATACTGACATATATAAGTAATTAATGGGTCAGGTGTTTATATCAAGACCGCAACCTTGATTATAATAATTGTTATCACCACCCGCGCAACCAATGTTCGTTTAAAAAGACATCAATAGTTGATTAATCAGCTTCGATCTACCATTAAAAGACAAAATCTACACGAGAGATAAGTGGCTTTTGATAGAGTTATTTTATATGTTTAACATACAATTATGATCAAACATTATAATATATATGCGCATATATATATATATATATATATATATATTAGGTTCCTTTTTTAGGTGTGAATATTAATAGCTTATATTTACATGATTAACAAAGTAACCTACAGTGTCTTCAGTAAATAATTCGGTTTTCTTTAGGCAGACTTCGGCCTTTGGCAGTTTTGTACATTTTTCAAATTTTTGCTGACTTTCTAATATTTCAAGTTTATCAGTGCTGTTTTTTTCATTCTTTCCAATTGAACCATTATAAGTATTGCAGTCAACATCATCATCATCATCATCACTGTTTTCATCATCATCATCATCATCATCATCATCATCATCATTATTATCATCGTCGTCAACATATTTTTGGTCTCCTTCGGTTTGATCTCCTTTGTCTTCATCACCATCCACATCAGAATCTTCATCATTTTCATTCAACTCGCCTTCCTTCATATTGAAATCAGTATCTCCCGTTTTTCCATGCAGGTTATCATTATCATCTAAATCATTTCGAATTGTATTTCGAAGCTCATTCTGACTTGTATTCTTTTCATGTTTGAAAACAACATCGAATAAATAACTTGACGAAATTGCGTTTTTGTTGGGAAAATTCCTTACTTCAGTGGAGGAGGATCGAACTCCACTCGATGAATTCGTACTTCTATGACCCATCGTTCTCGAAATTTTCTTCCGCTTCATCCTTCGTTTGTTTTCCCTTGTTCGTTTACTTGCTCGTTGAACCTGTGACAGTGGCCCCAGCGACTTCATACTAGAATTGACTGTCTGTGCTTCAAAACCACAACCTGTCGTTCTAATCAGATTATTGTCCTCAATTGCTTGGTTAGATTGGGGACTTTGTTCGTGTAGATGGTACTGTCGATAATAATAGCAATATAGATTCTCGTAGTATTGATCATTGTAGGATTGGTAAGAAGCATAACTATTTTCGTTTCCTTCCATTTGAGCTACAACTGAGTTGACATCGGCGTTTTCGCTGTTGATGCATGTATAGTTTGGAAACACGTGTACTTCACTGAGTTGTCGGATGTACGCGTCACTATTCTGGCTTTTCGTTAAATCTTTTCGAGTAACAAAGAATAAAATAGCAGAATTATTATGGGTAGGCAAGCCTTTGCATCTTCAATTGGTTTCAGAACCCAATTGGTCGATATAATAAAAATATAGCTGTCTGGGAAGTTCAGAACCCACAGAATGAAATCGAGGGTATTTCGTATACTGATGACAATTTTTTTTTAAATACAAAACTGCGAACACAAAAAATCATTAATCCAAGTTAATAACCTCACACATTTAGACATAAACTCGTGCTTCGACCTTCTTTGGCAATCGACAAAGTGCAATATTTAATTGGCTAACCGGAATAAAATCGAAAATTATTAATAGCCGAAATAGAGCTGTCATTCTCTGTTAATTATAAATAGGATTTAGTTGAATAGATTGCCACCATCACAATTTCTAGGCAGTTACGTGTAACTGATGGTAGTTTTGTACAACTGGTAAAAAAATGGGTATATTACTCATTTCGAATCTGCAATATTGTTTCAACTAATTCAATGCGATTCAAGTTTAAAGAGATAAATAAATTTAGATTTTTTCACAATTAAACCTTAAAATAAAAAAGAATATCTTTAGTTATTGAAGATTATTAATGAATAAATTTTTAACTTTAAAATTTTAATTACTGAATTACGTGTGAGACGAATGCTATTGATTAGGGGAAGTTGCCTTATTATCTAAGGGGTCTAAGAAGTAGCCGCGATTTTATTCCAGGAGCCACCCCGTCATAAGATTTAACCCAATAGTCAGTTAATAGTTTCAGATATTGATATGTGATATCTTTGTCATTTGTTAATTAATTTCGATAGATGTCGTTCATGCACAACGCACGGGTATACACGAAATTACACGTTCAATTCATGTTACTCAAGCAGTGGTCTGATGCAAGATAACTGATAGCACTCGTAGGAAGGTAAAATCTTGATTCCTTTACATTCCAAAATGAATAGTTTTCCTTTAGCTTTGACTGATGGGATCTCACTGGTCCCGTCACCCAGAAGCCGTGAACAGGTTGCTTGTCTTTTCTTCCGAATAATTGAGACTTCATTTCCAGTCCCATCTTCCGGGTTTACGCCATACTCACAGAAAAATAAACAACTTTTTGTAAATGAGATATCCTCATTCAAGACATATCTAATCGTATTTATTTTACATCCTAAAGTATTTTTGTTTCGGCCCCAATATCCGATCTTAATAACTATTCTCCTATACTCGCACGTATACACAAAAATACTCACATTCACACACACACAAAACATATACACGCATATATGTGTGATCTAATATAAATTGACATTTATGGAATAAATATAAGTAAACCAAATTTAAGCTCTCAATTCATGCTGAATGTGGTAATTCTTTGGGATTTTGTTTAAAACAACTCTTAGCTAGGTGCACAAAAAGAAAAACAGATCTAAAATCTGAAGTATATGGTTATTACATAGCATGTATGTTACACACAGTTTAAAAGGAAATTTTCTTTACGCCAGAACTCAATTCGACTTCAATATCTGATACAATATACATAGTCGATTTTTTTTGGAAAGCAAGAGCGATTAAGTTGGATTAATCAATTACGTCATATGTTTAGGACGTGTTACAGTGATGCTTACGCCGTGATACAGTGAAAGCCGCAAGGAATCTGTAATGCTGATGTTACCTTGCCCAAATGTTAACTTGAAAGGATAATCTGCTTTTAGAAAAGGAAATTTCCAACCCGTCGACCGGCGGACCCTAGCCTGACGTAAATATAAATTAATGGTGTCTATGCATGTAATAAAGTGCTGTTACCATTTCCTGCCGGGAATGAAATCTATTATACAGCTCCCGTTGGTACTGTTTATTGTCGCCATTATACGCCACACTAACATAAATGTACACCAGGCAATTTGGAAGGAGACGACTCGGAACGATACTTCCGTTAAGTTTGCCTAACTTTTGTGAGCTATCTTGATAGACATAATTATAGTAACTAGGTAATCTCTCTCTCTTTATCGTAAATCTCATTACTAATTTGTGTCTAAATTATTATCTTTGTTGTTAATTCCGCTTCTTATGTTTATATGGCAATTAAACATTAGTCACTTCTGGATTTTGTATCTCTGTGCATGATGATGTTGTTAATGTATCTCATACGTTATGCAACAACAAGTTTATACATCCACATATAATTTGTTTCTCAACTCAAATTAGACATACATAGATATGGTGAATTTAAAATGTATGCATGATTCTATAAATTATTATGTGCATATTAGCTTTTCGTAAAAATGAATACATATAACCTAAAGACCGATTAGAGAAGATGAGGCAGGCGAAACTCGTCATAAAGTGATCTAACTAAAGGCCATTCAAGTTGCAAAGCATAAAATTCCAGTGAAGTCAACTTAAGCCTGATTGAAAAAAAGCTTCACTGAAAATGAAATCCGCTTACTGATAAAAAGCACAATTTTAATTTTAACAACAGAGATCAAGTTAATAATGATTTTGATTATCATGGAAATAAGACTACAATTGTAGATCGACATCAGTGTATGAGGCACTAATTATGTTATATATTTCATCTCCGGAAGATATATATATATATATATATATATATATATATATATATATATATATATATATTTCTAATTAGGAAGAAAAAAACACATTAATAACAAAGTGAATAATACAATTAAACAACAATTGGTTGCGCGGGCGGTGATAACAATTATTATAGTCAAGGTTTTGGTCTTGATATAAGTACCTGACCGATTAATTACTTACATATGTCAGTATAAACTAAGAATTGTATAGCGTAGTGCTTTTACACTATACAATTCTTAGTTTATACTGACAAATGAGTTAAGTGCTTATATCTAGAACGCAACCTTAATTATAATAAAATTGTATAACAGCCATATATATATATATATATATATATATATATATATATATATATATATATATATATATATATATATAGAACTATATTATGTAGGCAGGTTTACAAATATATATTAGAAGTGTACACAGAAGTTGCATAAGATAACCAATGCAATTCACTAAATAAATCGGTTGCGGACTTACATGGAATTCTTCAGGTGCCAATGAGAATTTTTCCGTCGAAGGGGCTCGTATCTAGGCATGTCTGATTCAGATTCTGTGACTTTATCACTGTGCCACCCCACCACTTACTACACGTATCTTTTAGTTATATACTAAAATATATATGTTTGGTTAACGTATGATTTTGAATTTATAAATAGCCACTCAAATCTGCCATTATAGAATAAACGCCAAGATGCCTGGTGAAGCGGTTTTTATTTGAAGCATTAAATAATTGAATAAACATTGATTGCGCGGGTGGTGGTAAAAATTGATTAAATTAAGGTTGCGAGCTTAATACAAACACCAATCCCTTTAAATACATCTCTGTCTGTATAAAATATGCATTGTATAAAATAATGAAGGCAATTCATCCAGTAGATCGGTTTTATTCTTTTTGGAAACTCTTCAAGTACTGTCCGCTATTTTTCCTCGGACTGAGCTCGAGGCTTGGTACGTTTTTTTGGAGTATGTAAACCATTCTACTCCAACATTAGTCCGAATTATTGATTATATAGAGACATGTCACTTTTAGATATCCTGTTGTGTCTGTTCAAAAATGACAGATTGGCAGATGGTTAGTTGGAGCTTCATATGAAAACGGATGCCACATAGAATCTGCTTCAAAGAAAGGCTAACCAAAAACAAATATAAGTTAGAATACAATTGAAAATTGTGTGCAGCGTAAGGTATGATAATGAAGTGGGTAATACAATAAGACTATGAATTAAACGTACCCAGGTTCGAGTCCTATCCGCGGCAAAGTTCTTAACGCTACTTAAAGAGTTCTAGATACGACGAAATCGGTGAACGGTATGAGTTGCATTCGCTAGCTTATGAAGTTTTAGTTTATACTGAGAAATATATATAATGATTTTTTTGTATATAGCAAGTTTGCTACCTTGATTTTAATAAATGATGCACCGTTTAAGGTCTAACTCTGGATCAAGTTAATAAGCAAAAGAAATGTTAAGTGGCTAGATAAACCGTAATTAATATTAATTATACGGTGATATTTGGATAAGAACAGAAATTTTCCGTGTGTGATGATAACAAAAATTTATGACCGCTTCTACATTTTGCGGGACGCTAAATATGAAGCTCCTACCGTAAAGTTCCATATGTTTATTATCTTCCATTTTGACTCTATCGGTTATTGGCCTTTGGTTCTGCATGTTAAGGATTTTATTGTCAGTTAGAGAGTTGTCAATCTGAAGGTAGTCCTCGAGGCAGACTGGTAGTTTCAATGAATCCTTAAATGCTGATCCGATCAATGCTTCCGACGTGATGGAATTACTTTTCGCTGTCATTGCGTTGCTAGAATCGTCAAGTGAAGCCAAACCAATCAGGCTACTGCAGTTGATTGCAAATTTTGTCCTTATTGGAAAATAAAAGTAAAAGTTTTAACGGTTATTATTTAAAAAAAGCATTTAGTGGTAGGCCTCGCACTAAAATATAAAATGTTTGTAGACGGGTTGATGAAACTGCTTGAATACTTTTGAATATAATGATGTAGCTCATATGCTAAGTAGAAAAAAGTACGCTTTGCACTTAATGGAGATAGTAAATATTATTTTTCAGTTTTGAGATAGTTAAAGTTACAAGCATTTATAAGCATAATACTAAACAAGCTTGGCCCTTACAATGAAAAAATAATTGATTGCGCAGGTGGTGGTAACAAATCTCTAAATCAAGTTTGCGAGCTTGAAGTAAACACGAGTCCCATTTTATTCAACCGTTGAACAACCTAACAAAAATACCGCCAACCGCAACACACTGGCGCGTTTCGACCTTCCATTATCATCATCAGAGTTTGACAGCAAACTGACTAGCAAGGATCAAACCGCATTGCATATATATGGAAAGCAAAATTAGAAATTGTGCAGCCGACATTTCCAGTCACGAATACTAGAGGTGAGAGCCGCATATCTAATTTTGCTTTTCATATATATGCAATGCGGTTTGATCCTCGCTATTCATTTTGCTGTCGTACTCCGATGATGATCATAGAAGGTCGAAACGCGTCAGTGCGTTGCGAATGGGGTAGCTTTGTTATGTTGTTCGACGTCTGGTTAAATAAAATGGGATTGTTGCTTACTTCAAGCTCGCAAAGTTGATTTAAAGAAGATTGGTTCTTCTTTAAATCATGTTTGCGAGCTTCATTTAAACGCCAATCACCTTGTACTTAAACAGTCGTCGAACAACAGCAAAACTTCCTTCAGTTACACGTAAGCTCATAATTCGACCTTTCATGATCATCATCAGAGTACGACGGTAAACTGACTAGCGAAGATCAAACTGCAATGCATATATACTGACAGCAAAATTCGATATGTGAATCTCACCTCTAATAGTCTAACTTACACTGTACTTGACTGGAAATTTCGACTGCACAATTTCTATTCATTCTCGAACTTTAACTTTCGGCAGCTTTCGACACATTTATATAGGATATACAATTAAATAATCACTGATTGCGCGGCTGGTGATTACAATACATTAAATCAAGTGTGCGAGCTTGAATTAAACAACAATCTCATTTTATTTAACCGGTCGCAGAAAAAATAGCAAAAATACTGTCAATCACACGTACTGACGCGTTTCTTTCTCGGATGATATCCTTGAATGGTCGACATGTGGAGTCAATTACTTATGCCAGACTTATAGGAGTAAGCGTCGCATATCTGATTTGCTATACCTCCTATATGTATTACGGCTTGAACCTTGCCAGTCAGACTGTCGTTGGGCTCTATTGCTTATTATGGGTAGCCAAATCACGCCAGTATGCGTGACCGACACTACTTTTACTATTTTGTACGACTAGTTAGATATACTTCTTTTAGTCTTTATCTTTCAGATCGCAAAGTTGATCTAAAGAATTCTAAAATGGAAACCAGCCATTCGTGGCCTTATTTACAATTATTTTGTGCGCTTATCTCACCACACTTAAGAGTATACTCCAAATTTTATTCTATTTGGCTCATCAGAATAAAATATCCAGCACAATACTAAATTTTATTTTGCAGACAACTAATATATATATATATATATATATATATGCAATTACGTATTAGGTATTGCATACCTAGTAACTCATTAGTTTACATACAACCGAAGTCAGTAACTACAAAATATTATAATCCATTTTGTATAAACATCTCAAGCTTAATGGTCACCCATGAGAATAAGCCAACAATACGTTGAAAATCATCAAAATAGTCGATCAAAAATGCAGAAAGAATTGAAAGATGCAATCATCTATACGTATGTTTATTTCAGCATATGATTCACTTTTATACAAACTCCTCTGCATTGTGACTTTGAAGCCAAATCAGTATATAAAATATGTATCAAAATAGTGCCTTCTACAAAAAGTATTTTTTTATGAATAAGAAAAAGTTGACCAAAATTTAGAACACCACCCAGTTCTGAACTCGTGCTACTTAATCGACTTCAATTATTACATTTCTTAGTAATCATGACATTATTCAGAAAAACTTATAATAACCATGTGTACATGTGAATATATCCTTTGTTCATGCTGATTTTGCAAAACCAAATGGATAGCAAGTACCAAACTTCAATAATGATCATAATAACTTTATGCACTTTAATATTTTTAATGCAAAGCGAAACTATTACGGTAAACAGCCAGTCAAATTTGCCACATATAATAATACATTCGAATATCAGGAGTTTTATTTAACGGGAAACTTAGTTGAGAACCGAAGCTAGAACCACCCAAACACCAAGAGGGAATTGTTGGAACAAAAGGTGTTCAGAAATAGTTGTAATTCTCAATTATGTTGAACTTTAGCATATATATTAAAATCCATCGTGTTGGTACCATGTAACTTGCTGTACTGATACAATAGCCATAGTGTTGTAACCCTTTAAAGACTCAGTATATTTGAACTAATTTGTTACTACGCGCATAACACCTAATAAGCAATTGCATATGTATTGTTTCTCCGCCACAAACAGTATCTAGTAAGGGTGCTAGTAAATATTTTTGCTCAATTTACTATAGCGTTAAACTAATATTCCTTAGTCTAATCCAATAAAAAAGCAATTAATTATTTCACATGGAAGCATCCAAAATTCTGGGAACTAATTACATCGAAAAATGGTAAACAATCGAAGTTAATATATTTGGCATCTATCCACAATCAGGAACCATTTTTATTTCCATTACAGTGGGCAAGGCTATATATGATGCTAAAGAGGAAAATAAAAATAATAATGTAATGTTAAGCAGGCTTAGAATTTAAAAAAATTTAATTTTGATAAATAATGAATTTATTTTTAGCCCTACGCTTAGAATAAAGCATAAATAAATGTATAATAGTATCGTGGAATTATGCTAAGATAAATCGGTATTTTCGTGTGAACAAAAATGTATTCTATGGAAAATGGGATACTTTTACTCCTCGTTTGTTGCCAAGACTACTCTCAGGTATTAGTGACATGACCACTTGTATCTATATCACATCGTCTAACTCCAATCACCATTGGTATACACACATTATTTCGTTAAGTGGTCAGGTGGTGTAACTCACCTATTGTCCGAATGAATCAGCCTTTTTGTGCTTCCAACAGTAACTTCTCTCATGATGAAGCGTTCACCCGTCTTTAGGGTTCGTCCACAAACACTACACCGGAAACAGTCGGCATGGAAAGGCAGCAGAACTTCAGCACTCTTTTCACAATCAAGCAAATTTTGCACTAGCTTCTCATTGTTATATGATTTATTATTTTTCACGGAGCTCACCAATGCCTTATTCTGACTCCAAATTTTGTTCTCCATTCCACGCCGTTCTGCGTTCTCCTCGTTTTCGGCATCCTTAAGGTTAACTCGATTTGTTGACATTTCCACCAAATAGTTTCGCTTCGCGATTCTCCTATCCTTTATCCTTAAAACTTTTTCTCGGTTCTTTTGACCATTTAACTGGCATGCGACCGCCATTTTGCTAATAAAGCCTATCCGACTGTTATTGCATTCATTTGTTTGTTTTACTCCAAGTCCTGCATCTTTTTTGGCGGCGGTTGAACAGGCTGTGCTCTGTCCACTCACATTTCTTTCCAAATCATACTCTGAATGGTCTACATTCGGATTGTTTCTGTCAACAACGTCGACTGCACTCTCAATTTGATTTACAGCACTCAGTTTCAGAGAAATACACTCAGTATCATCAATATTCAACAGTTCTGGGCGTTGCATATTGATCGCTTTACGAATTTCGCTATCGTTGCTGTCACTGGAAAAGTCTGCTAAATAAAAATAAAATAGAAATAAATATAGTTCGTCTATATATATATATGCCATACCAAAACAGACGGAAGAATATACCGAAGTCACCATAAGCGAAAAATAAAATCTCGCTATACATGCGTTTTTTGCGTAATGGCTTCTAGCAAATAGGATCCGGCATTTCGGAAAAATCCCATTATATATTTTGTCGAGAAATGCGGTCCAGTTAAAGGGTACAATGCATTATACGTATGTTTACTCAAGTTGTTTATATTTCAACTTCATATAATGTCTTTGGCAATGCGAGTTCAAAACAAACTCACTGTATGTAACGTGTACTATACCAGTAACGATTACAAGAACAATGGGATTGCACGCAGCCCATTTTATTTAATTAGTATAAAAAGCAATATACTGACACATTTCGACATCCCATGAATATCGTCAGAACAGTACGGCAAAAATAATATGGAGCATTAAACTGGCGGTAGATTTGTTATATTGTTCAACGACTGGTTAAATACAATGGGATTGGTGTTTACCTTAGGCTCGCAAACTTGATTTAAAGAAATGTTTTCAGTTAGCCATAAGGTATTGCCTACTTTGCGAAAAATAATTGTAAACAGGCACAGAAGTACATGCTAACCGTCTCGCGTTTCATTGCATTTTGGCGTAGTGTCGATTCTTAATGATGTGTCTCGAATCAGCACGAAACATGCATGCACTTGAGATTATGCCTTTTGTTAATACTGAATTTGAAATTTAATTCTTGGATGATTTGAACTAATTTGTTACTTGTTATGCGACACCTAATAAAGAAATGCAAGAATATATATATATATATATATATATAACATATATATCTCATATATCCGCCAATGAATACAAATCTTGAGTTAAACTGGTTTAAGTCTGCTTTAAACTGAGAATTTATTGTATTAGATTGATTTCAGTTATTTTGTAAGCGTAATTCAATTTTCGGGATATTTTCTTACGATCCCAAACCATGTTCTAATTATTCTTATCTTGAAGTTGGAAATGATATCAAGCGTATTATAAACCTTATTCACTCCTCTTCAAATAAACAATGAAATATGTTTACTAAAGCATCAAGAATTTGACATGCTTTGTTTACACATTGGTCATATCATAAAAAAGGCAATTGGTTGCTACTTTGATACATTTGAACGAAGAAAACACACTTAGTGAAGAAATCCTCATATTATATTTTCGCAAAAAGCATGCAAAGCTTTCAAAAAAATATGTAAGCATAATTATCTAATTTAATGTACTCACCTTTACCAGTTACATTGTTAACATCTTCAGAGTCTTTAAAATCATCAGTACTTTTGTCAATGCTGTTATGAACGTTTCCATCTTGTACACCATTATCAACTACAATACCATCTTTCTCAAAATACACATCGAAACTACTCTTTTTAACCAAACACAGCGTGTCACTTTTGCTGTCATATTGACCTCCGTTTTGTTTTCGATTCGCTAAGGAATCCGGTGTGCTTTTTAGCATATCACGAATGTGATGCTTATATTTACCATCGGGTACAACCGTTTCTGGAGATCTTGCCACATCCTCAAATTTGGCGATGAAACATTCAGTGTTTACTTGAGTGTTCGTCTGAATAGTGTCTGTCAATTTTTGGTTGATAGGTTGCGCATCAGCATGGCGAGTAACTGGTCTGACTTCTTCGTCTTGAACAAGAAAACTATTCTTAACAAGACTAGTAGTATCATACATATCACATTCACTAGTTATGCCTAGATTAGGTGATTTCATATCACTAGTCGGAGTGGAAATAGCGGTATCAGCTAAGGTGTAAGTGGAATATGTGCGACATTCAGTCGAGCATTCGGCATTTGCCAACGGATTTGTAGGCGATCTTGAACGCGGAATTGGAGACAGTGCAACTGCTGTTGATATTACTCGTTGATTAGGATGAATTATGAGCCCACAAGCGGAGCATCTGATGAAGTAGAGACTGAGTAAAGAAACAAATAATTAAATAAATTTTATTATTGTTACTTTAAAACAAATATGCATATATAAAATTAATTGAATAAACGCTGGACCTAGTTTATATATATATATATATATATATATATATATATATATATATATATATATATATATATATATATATACTCTTATTCTATAAATAGAGGGTTCAAAGGAGCTCTATTTGACATCAGGTTAGATATCCAGCAAAGAGCATCATTAATGTATCAAATCATTTACACCTTATTTTGTGTTCTAAGGGCCAATACACACACACACACACATGTATACATATATATATATATGTAGCTTAAAATTTCATTGAGTACAGGGCTTCGGTTACATTGTGGAGGAATTCCAAAACTTCGCATTAAAGAATTTAAGATGTTACCGATCTATGCGTGCTATCAATTGTCCCGCACAAGGAAAAGGCGGAATAAAAACAAAAAATAAGGACAACGCTGTGCAATTTACAGCAACATTTAAGCATTTATTATAATCAAGGTTGCGGTCTTGATATAAAAACCTGACCCATTAATTACTTACATATGTCAGTATAAGCTAAGAATTGTATGACTGACGTATGTAAGTAATTAATGGGTCAGGTGTTTATATCAAAACCGCAACCTTCATTATAATAATTGTTATCACCATCCGCGCAACCAATGTTCGTTTAACATTTAAACATTACTTGTTAAGAGACCATATTTGATAAAGCTAGTTAATCTAATGAGTTGTATTGGTTCTCTTATGCAAAGTTGAGTATATACCGACAACGTGAATATAACAGTTAAATACTGTTTGTTGCGGAGAACTA
>JAQBSW010012784.1:0-15755 GCA_029291075.1 Eudiplozoon nipponicum
AATAATGTTAACTAATGAATGAAGTGGAGATTGATTAATATTAAAAGATTGATTTAGTAATTATCCTTAGGCACATATGATGCAATCTACTTATTTACCACGTAATAAAAGGAGCTTAGTAATTAACGTTGGACACAGTAGTGATATAGCAATATTCTAGTAAATAAACGTTATATATTCAATGAATAAAAAATGAAGATATATGATACTGATTCTGTCAATATACAATAAATTTATATAAATCTGTTCATTCCTAGGCTATTCGTTACATGGGCGTAGCGAATATTTTTAAAACAATCTATGGTTTTACCACATCATTAAAAATGTAAGACAATTAATTTGTAAGTATGTATTAGGTGTTGCGAACCTAGTAACAAATTAGTTCAGTTGTGACCAGAAGGATAAATCAAGGGCAGCATGAACGGAAAGTATAATCTCATGCACATTCGTTTCGTGCTTACTGGCGACTCATCAGTAGGAGCCGGTATTACGCCCTTGAACCACTATATATTTGGTAGAAGAATGTGGAATAATAGGACGGTACAATCTCCTAGACGAATGTGTAAACCCGTAATAGTGAAGCTAACATAATCTGAAGTCAACGACAATACGACTTCAATGCTAACTCACACTATATAATATATATGCCGAGTCTGTAAAGGATACTAACACTATGGCCATTGTGTTAGTAACTGATACCTTTTTTGAAATCGATGAGTACCGGATACTAACACTATGGTTTCCGAGTCGGTACATGATACCAACCTGATGGATATAAATTTATGCTAAAGTTCACCCAAATTCAGAATTACAACAATTTCCGAACACCTGTTACTCTAGTTAAACCATACATATATATTATATAGTGTGAGTTAGCGTTGAAGTCGCATTGTCGTAGACTTTATATGATGTTAGCTTCACTATTGCGGGTTTACACATTCGTCTAGGAGATTGTACCAACCTATTATTCCACATTCTTCGACCAAATATATAGTGGTTAAAGGGCGTAATACCGGCTCCTACTGATGAGTCGCCAGTAAGCACGAAACGAATGTGCATGAGATTGTACTTTCCGTTCATGCTGCCTTTGGTTTATCCTTCTGGTCACAACTGAACTAATTTGTTACTAGGTTCGCAACACCTAATACATACTTGCATATATATTATTTCTTCGCAACAAACAGTATTTAACTGTAATATATTGAATTGAATGATGTCATGCTTACCGCGAAATGTGATAACTGATATCGATGAAGGCCAGAGTGTATGGTTTAACTGGAGTAACAGGTGTTCGAAATTGTTGTAATTCTCAATTTGGGTGAACTTTAGCATAAATTTATATCCATCAGGTTGGTATCATATACCGACTCGGAAACCATAGTGTTAGTATCCAGGTACTCATCGATTTCAAAAGTAGGTATCGGTTACTAACACAATAGCCATAGTGTTAGTATCCTTTACAGACTCGGCATATATATTATATAGTGTGAGTTAGCGTTGAAGTCGCATTGTCGTAGACTTTATATGATGTTAGCTTCACTATTACAGGTTTACACATTCGTCTAGGAGATTGTACCGTCCTATTATTCCACATTCTTCTACCAAATATATAGTGGCTAAAGGGCGTAATACCGGCTCCTACTGATGAGTCGCCAGTAAGCACGAAACGAATGTGCGTGAGATTATACTTTCCGTTCATGCTGCCTTTGGTTTATCCTTCTGGTCACAACTGAACTAATTTGTTACTAGGTTCGCCACACCTAATACATACTTGCATATATATTAGCTCTTCGCAACAAACAATATAATTTTTAATTTGAAAATTAAAAATACTAATTTTAATCAATAATAATTATAAAATGCTCAATAGATAAATAGGCACCATAATAAAACTACAATAGTTTCCTAACAGAGGATCGGGAGTACAGTACCTCCAGATTAAATTAAAAGTAGGTCAAATTCCAGGAAACAAGTACCAAGAAGAGAGTTTTTAATCTTAACACACGAAAAGGATTATCAAGAAAGTTATAAGCAAAACACGAACAATTCATTTATCTTAAACATTGTTATCGGGCGTGGTTCATCCAGGAATAGCAGTGTTCACAGAATTTTTATCTATCAAATAATAAATCAAAACTGCCTGAGGTGGTAATTTGTTCAAGTTGTTTTGACTTCTGTGTAAGTTGCGTGTCAATATCACAATAGAGTGCCCGGGTGAGCCACTGTACACTAGGATTTAGCAAGATGTCGAGGAAGATGACGGGAGCCTATGGTCCTTGCGTGAGTCGCATTTTATTTAAAATATAAACTTAATTCAAATGACGTAAAACTTGAAATTGTCTACTGAAAAATATGTAGTGAGTCGTTGACTGAGGAAGAAACTCTGAAAACAGCTTCGAGATATTCGAATTGAGGTACATCTAGGTATAAAATCCATTATCCTTGTTCGCATTTTTAACTATCTTCGTTTTATTTTGTTCGTGCATTTTTGTTACTCTAATTCAGACATATTTGTTCGGAATTTCACTTTTGACACATATTTTGCGCTTAAATTTATGTCGTTATTTCATTAATATCCTTTTGTTTTCGTGTGATAAATAATGCAGATTATTTCATAGTTTACACAAAGATTAATAATCGTTCTTAGATAACAGGTTTATTTTAATGTACTTTGAGATTTTTCAAAGAAATATGCTTACCGTTTTCTCCTATATTACTTACTTTTTGACGCTTGAAACGTTTCTCATAACTTACAGTGCGTAATGTAAAATAATTAACTATTTTAAAGAATATTTCTGTTAGCATTTTAATTTTATTTATTATCTATTGGTATCAAAATGAATTTAATTTGATTGCAAATCTGTATTTCATAAACTAATATTTGCTTATAGTCACCTTTGGCTTAAGGACATATCGCTTCATCGCGCATTATTTTTCACTTATCAACAGTTATCTTCGCTATAACGCTTATTTTATTTTACATTGATTAGGCCATTACCTCTCGTGCTTATGCGAATGTGTCAGGTTCGATTCAGGTAGATGAACAAAGTGGTAACACAGTTGTGACAACTACAACAGGTGAGGTTTTTGGTCTTATCGAAGAATTGAGTGATTGTGTTTTGCAAATTATATGCATGGATTTTCTTAACAGTTTTTTTTCTTCTCGAGTGATACTTATATGAAAACGGACAAACTCATATACATGCTTACATACGAACCCACATACATACTTAAATTCTATTAATTTAACCTTCAATTACTACCGTTATACCACTCACACCAACACCATTATTTCTGATAATATTACTACTAATAATAATGAAACTAATACACAGCATCGTAGCACCCTAATATAATTATGCTCCAGCGTCGTATAACCATGAAATGGGTAGTTGTATGTAGTTTGTAAACTGTCACTGGATCGCCCATTCCTAATAGTGGAATTAGATTGTGTTAGTATGACCTAGAAGAGCACAAAGACACGTAAATAACATCAAATTTAATATTCTTCCTTCATGTACAAATACAAACACATGCTTGCATACATTTACGCACAAGCATAGGTCTAATTCTTACAAGTATTTGGCTTAAGGAGAGCCTATTACATATTAGTGAGTAGTTAAAATATTCTATTTGAATAAGTGACGTAATAAATTTATGTTGAAGAAATCTTTTAGGTTTCAGTGCGAGAGCTGATCGGAATGGCTTCATTTTTATCGTTTATATTATAAATATCTTAATTTTGCGTATTTATATTCCTAACAATGGTGGTTATATTTTTCTGTTTCGTTAACATGTGAATGCATTTCCCCCTCTTTCTATCTACTATCATTTTGTTACTCAATTTTCGTTATTTCCGCACCGTTAAGCGGGTCTTCTTTCACGCTTAATGCGCATTTTGAACACTGCCAACAAAACGTTTATTTTCCATTATAATAATAGATGCATAAATTTAATTTTAGAAACCAATTAATTATAAATTTAATTATGAAATAGTATACAAAAAATGTAATATGGGTGTCTAGAGTAAATAGATAAAATCGTTAGTTGTAATTGGTAAATAAGTCAGACGAACTGCAATGCCTGGAGATTTTAACATAAATGCTAATGATGTTTTACAATGAAATACATTACAGCAGAACGGAATAGTACCAAGTAGTGTTCCTGCTATTTACAAGATTTAATTTCATATTTATCTCACGCCATGTTTGTTCATAGATAAGGCTTATTGCCGGTTTTTAATGGAAGTTAGGTTTTTCAAGTACGCCTTATAGTCCGAAAAATACGGTAATTTATTTTGTGTTCTTACAAGCGAAACAGAAATGACAAGATATATTGCCAACCGCTTTTGCGACTTTCTTGTCACTATCCGTATTAAGGGTGATAATATTGGTCACATTTTGCAGCAATATTGTTAACTGTCAAGTTATTATCCCGCCGTATATTGGCTCCAGTCATGTGGTTTGTTTGCTTGTGCACCCGCCAAGGTTATTGCAGCCTATTACACGACTAATTTCGATTTAGATGTCACTATTATTTCTGACCTGTCTTGTGAAAGATCAGGAATTTTGTGTCACTGGAGTACTGCAATGTCCTTTCTGATCCATGGCCATTCGAACAAGATGTGTTTGCGAAAATTCATGACGTTGATTTAAGCTTTGTTGTTTCTTGTTTAATGCTTCATTGGGCTAGATTTCTATAGAACAGATGATAGTAGCTATCGATTTTTATTTTTCATATTCATTAATAAATGTGCAATAACGGTCATGGTGTGGTCTGTTCATTTTAGTTATTATAACAACTGCTATTAAAAATACATTTGCATGCATTCATAAATACTTGAACTTGTGTTTTATTGTTCCTCGAAGTATGTGTTGTAAATTTTTTGACAATGATGTGGAGTTAATCGTGCATCTATGAATAGTCGATATTCTCGCTATTGTATCGTAGTTTGTTTAATCTCAATATGCAGTGAGCGTTCTCTCTGGCATAACACAGCCGCTGATAACTTCTGCGGGTCCAGGAATTCGTTTGATTTAGCTCGATAGCCTAGTGAACAGAGTGTGTAGACTGATTTTTAAGACAATTTCTTAGACAACGTATTTGTATATTTCGATGTGATGGAGCATAGATACACAATAAAGAGCAATCGGATGAAACAGATGCACTTCATTAATGCATCCTGGCAATCAGTTAAATCAAATCAAGCCAAGGCATCGATTCATAATGCTATTCAAGGGCTTGTCAATGTATATGTAGCTACATATCCATATTTGAAAATAAATATTTGTTATATATTTGCGTCACGCTCTGACACGTATTTTTTCCTTGTTTATTTCATTTTCCTTATTAACCTTCGTTTTTTTCAGTTTGTGCGCATTTTGTTTGAAGTTTATCTTCTATCTTTGACAATTTCTTTCAGGTTTTCCTTTCAATGCCGTTAACCGCGCCTTGCAGTCTTGTCCTGTCGGCAGTGTCACTCATGCAATGAAGCCACCTCCGATGGGCGGTTCTATTCCACACGTTAGCAATGCAAACCAGCCACCTTCTTTTACAACAGCAATGGCCAGCTTTTCTGGTCATATCACGGCTTTCCCAGCGAGACAATCACCTGGAGTCCAATTACAACAGCCATATCAACAACATAAAGTCTCGGGCACAGGCCTGATAGGTGCCGGGCGGAGTAATTTCGATTTATTCAAATAAATATATTACAACTTAAAATTATTCATATGACTTCATCACATAAATCAATAGATGATGCTTCAAAACAGCAACCTTGAAAAAATAAAGAATCAAATAAAGCTATTAATAGGAAAAAAATTATTGTATTAATTTGTAACAAACCATTATTGAATGGAAGTGATATATGAACTGAAGCATCTAGTTTACACACAACAAAATTTAGATCAAATGAGCTTCAGGTCAAGGAAGCATAGTCGAAAAAGCTTCTTTGTGGCTTTCCATAGATGGCCTCAATAAAAGACCACGCCTCGCAGTTAAATCTACCCAACAAATTCAATGAACCTATGAAGCCTATCTGCAATTCGTTCACCCATGAGCTTGATTTAATGTCATATTCCGCATGGTTTCCAACAAGGAACTCCATCTTGGTAGACGAATGTTTCCTGCACTTCCCAATGTGGTTTTAGTTAATTTTATCTGTTTCGTCCATGAAAAAAAATTTTCAACTGTGTTTCTTACTTCAATCTGTCGTTAGCTTCAGGAATATTGTTCTTCTGGGAAATCGAATTGAAGGCATGCGTAAAACGTTACCGGTCCGGCACAGTTAATGGGAAGTTATTTGATTCTCTTACAAGGGTTACTTGTTGGACGAAACAAAAATATGTCTACGGATATCAGCGTTGCTTGTTACTTGTTGATAACATATAATGCCAATACTTCTCAAACAACAGTAATTGAATGTATGTAAGCGTTTAACATCTTCAACTCGTATGGACCAAGTTTCATTAGACTATAACTAAACTGTATGTACAGACGCATTGTACAAACGACTTTTGGAGCGTAGAGATACCCCTTTTTCTCCTAAAATGATGAATGTTTAAGAAGATTACCTTTCGTGATTCTCATATTTATCTCTTCACTCATATTTCCTGAGTTAGTGGTCAAGATATGCAAACCTGTCAACTACGTTCAGATCTGGATTTTGAAGCCGCAGAATTGACGTGAGTGATCGATGATCCTGTGGAAGTGCCGTACATTTAGAGAGTGCGAATTTCATACCGAAATACAGAACGACGACTGCTAATCTATTCAATGTGAAATTTGAGTAATCTCGGCTGTTGTGTGTGTCTATGTCGTAGTATACGTGTTAGTACTTCCAACATTTAATGGCACGGATACGTTCAAGCTGAAATGCGTCCAGGCATTAAAGTGACATGTACGACTATTTTTCTGCTGCCTAATGATAAACTCGATAAGCCCTCTCTGATGATCCTGGGTTCTTCCGATTGTTTGTTAAATAAAAATGAGTATCCTAGAAATCAAGATATTTTAAATAATGTGTAATTTGAATACTGGCTCGAATCATTCATTTGGATTATATTACTTTAACATTATAGGATTCTTACTTTATTATCAAGGACAAAATAGGTTATGTGCTCCGCCTAAAAATCCTAATATTTGTCAGCATGTTTCATTCATTCCATTTACGATAACGATTGTTCATCACCGGTGTTGCGATTGGTAAGCTGAGAAACTCAACTGGTGAAGCAACAGCTATCTAAAAATAGATCTAACATATTTGTATCATCCCTGTTTACTGATTTCTCGTCATGGTCGGTCAGAATCAAACAAAAGGTATGGTCACATATTTATTCGTTGTTAGATTCGGCTCAAAAACAAGAAATTTGTTGAATCGCTACACCAAAGACTATTTAGTTTACATTTTTTAATGCCAACTTGTTATAATAGTATACCTGGTAACAAGTTAGTTCAAGTAGGACCAGAAGAATATATCAGTCAGCATGAACGATTTGTATAGTCTAATGTGTACGTGCGTTTCCAGGCTAGAGTGTGGGGATTTGCTGAAGTAACAGATCTTCAGAAATAGTTTTAATTCTCAATTTTGGTGAACTTTAGCATACATTTTAATCCATCGTATTGGAACCATGTACTGAGTTGGCGTACAGAGAGTTACTATCATGTACATTTTCGATACCATAATATTGGTATCCATGTTGAACGACACTTGATCTGCTTGCTTTACTGATATCAGCATGTAAAATCGCATCTAAGAAAAGTTAAGATTAAGTCAATAATGCTGACAATAATTATGCGCATAAAGGTAAATTGCGCAATTTGCGAATGCACACATTAGAAAACTATGATAAGTGACATAATTGTTAAATACTGTTTGTTGCGGAGAACTAATATATATGAAAGTATGTATTAGGTGTTGCGAACCTTGTAACAAATTAGTTCACTTGTGACCAGAAGGATAAACCAAAGACAGCATGAACAGATAGTTTAATCTCATGCACATTCGTTTCGTGCTTACCGGCGACTCGTTGGCAGGAGCCGGTATTACGTCCTTTAAACACTATTGACATAAGTGTTGATTATTAGACGAAAATTAGTAAGTTATTTGGTTTTAATTCTTTATTCCTTTCACTCCATTTGTTTAGAATTAAGTTCTAACACGGAAACTACTGAGTACTGTTCGGCGAATAACACAGGATCACCGTCTCCAATATTGATGCCTACATCAATAAAAAGTATTCCACAGCAACAATTATTCGAGGATAAATTATTGGCCTCGAATACTTCTTTGACAGGTAAGGCAATATTGCATTCTATGTAAGCGCCTGAGTTATGCATGATTTTGATTTGGAATGACACAATCAAGACTTATTTAGACTAGATTTTCGACAAATTTGACAATTTCTATTTAAGAAAATCCATAAAATTGCTGGATTCTCCTCTACTCTTGCGCTAATTAATATGAACAGTATTTTATTTGATACGCGAGCCACCGTCATAGTACCAGCACTAAAACTTCACGGAAACATAAATATATATATATATATATATATATATATATATATATATATATATATAATATGTGTCTATTGTATTGATGTATTACACAGTATGGTTTTCATTAGGAAGAGAAAACACTTTTAATATCAAAGTGGATAATAATCGCTTTATTTAGATAATATTTAATAACGCTTTACAATATTTCATTTATATAGATCACGGGTTTCCATTTGATTAAGTTGATGACAATTAGTCTGATTTTCAGTTTTTCTCTTATTTTCTGTTTGGTTTATTGCGGGTTGATTTGTTGATATATACGTGTGTGTGTGCGCGTATGGTTCATTCTAATTGTATTGCCTCACCGGTCAGTCCAGTGAGAAAGTTTCTTCGTCACACAATTCGTGTGCCCGTTTAGCCCACAATATGCGAGCACTGGGGCATGTGCCTGGCAACATAGCATAGTTAACTTCTGGCCCGTAACCATAGAAATTCCGGCCTGACGACCGGTGGGCGCAAGCTAGTGAGTCCGGGAATGCTAGCATGAACCTTACCGGGTCTAAGGGGGCACAGCCATTATCCCATTCCATGTGAAGTCTCGAGTTTTGTCTAATTGCGCATAACTTATTGTTAAATGTGTGTGATGTAATTAAAGCAAGTCTGCCAGACGGGAAGGGCAAGTTTCGGCTGCTGAAGGAAACTGGCCACTGTCATCTAGTCAGATACTGCTGATCAGCCTTGTTTGGCGGACTATCTAAGAGAAGGAAATCTCCGAATATAAACTATCCTCACTAGAAATGGGCGACCTAGGTTTCTTTTATGGTCCACTTATAACCATGGACGACTTATGGTTATATGGCAACGAAACATTAGACATTTTTAGCTTTTATATGGCTCTGTATGCATAGTTAACTTTGATGATGATTATGGAAGGTCGAAACGCGTCAGTACGTGCGACTGACGGTTATTTTGTTTTATTCAAAATAATGAAAAAAATGCGAAAGTAGATAATCAAAATTACCTGATCTGTGTTGTGAATAACACAGACTGAGTTCCAGTGGTCTTGATCGTTGGAGATATTTCAAATGTTTTATACATGTGATGAATGATGAACTGATGATGGCTGCCGCCACGGCCACCGAATGTTTCCAACGATCATAGCATTCTGATCTCAGTCTGTGTTAGTCACAACACAGATCAGGTAGTTTTGTTATGTTGTTCTACTGATTAAATAAAATGGAATTGGTGTTTATTTAAAGAATTTGATTTAAAGAATTGCTACCAATACTCGCGAAATAAGTGATTGCGTAACTTCGAGTTTTTGTGATTGTTATGAAGTGATATAGTGAAAACCGCATGGAAACTGTATTGCCGCTGTCGACTTGCTCTAAAGCTGGCTTGTGGGTGTCTAGTAAACATCGCTTCTGTGTTTTATGCAGTATTATATAGTCGTATTAAATAGACACTACTCGTCATAAAACATTTAATTAAAATAGTTTTATTAATATTGATTTTAATTTTCTTTTGTTCTACTTATCTCTTTTTGTATTATTTTTTATTGTTATATGACAGTGAAAAATCAGCTATGAAAGGCTGTTGTATTGTTGTCAGTAAAGATAATGAGATACTGAATAAATATTTGAAATAAAGCGTCCGACGGACACCTTTACCTCTGCTGCTTCGATTTTTTATCGTCGCAATAAATAGTATTAGTTTGTTCAGTAAACGCAAGGCATCTCCACCAGGCGTCTTTATACTAGTTCATTAGGTTTTGCGTACCTAGTAACAAATTAATTCCAATAGGGACAGAAGGATATAACAAAATCAGCATGTAATGTGAGCTTGGCATGAATTTATCGCTTTGTTAATTTTGAAAATGCAATCATCATAATCAACTTTACTTCCGTTTGACTTAATGGATCTTAACTACCAAAAAAACGTATAGTTTATGGGTATGCCCTCCTTGTTGGGAGTTGAATATAAACTAAATGCTTATTTCTTTGAGTTCTAAACTGGTAATCTTCATGGCATCTCTAGGTTTTGAATTAGCTAACTTCGCATTTCTTAATAGCCTGTATGTTACATCCGGACGTAAGTTAATTCTTTGCAACGAATTATTTAAATGTTTCCCTTTGCTGCTTCTTTTTGCTGGATATTTGTGATCCTCATTCTACTCCTCCTCCTCCCTTTCATCGTCATAATAACAGGAATATATCATCATTAAAAAGTTAACAATTTTTTGAGGCAAAATCGTTTTCACTGTGGTTGGAGGATTTCGAATTAGATTTTTTTATATTGTTTACATCTGCACGAAACCTTTTGTTTTGAATCACTTTTGCCAAAATGATTCCTCAGAAGCCAAACTGTGTCATTGGCATCTTGTTGAGGTATTTTATACTTGTTTAGTCTTTTAAGAGTCTAATAATATTTTTAAACATACTTCATTTACTAATACTTTTATCTTCTAGATTTTGACTTTGAAGAAATCATTCAGCATCAATTCTAATACAGAGAGTAGTTACCTTTTTAAATGAGGAGATAACAAATATATCGAATTACGTTTGGAAAAATTACCTTAGAAACGTAGGGTATGCGTATAAGCTGAGTTTATTTCATTTATTTATGTCTTCAATTGATGTGCAATCTTTTAAGCAATGCCAAATTGCATAATTTTTTTGTTTTCTCTAAAAATTATACTGTTAGCTTTAAAGAAACAGCATTGTTATCATTCTTCAACATTTTACTTATGAACATTAACTCATCATAAATTAAGATGACTAATGCATACTTGTTACGATATAATGAAATTTGCGTAAAGATGCTGTATATAGAGCTTAATTATTTAAAAGTTTATGCGTTTTGCTATCAATTAAAATCAGGCAGCAGTTTAGCCGAGCAACACGCCCAGTTAATGGCCGCCGTTGCATCTCTACCTGACTACAAGGACGACTTCCATCCACTTCCCCCCATAACTGGTCCTAGCACTTCTTTGTCGAATAGTACACTTGTAAACACCTCCGTTGATGCGCCGACGGGAACAATTACGTCGACAACGACAGCAGTTGTTACTTCTTCAGACAAATGTGCACTTTCAAATATTAACAATAGGCTACTTGCCCCACTCAACGGCAGGGTTTCTGCAGGATTAGATGAAAATGCTACTGGTTCGCAGTCAGGGCCCAGCATTGTTGAGCGAAGTGTGTTAGGTTTGTCAGGTTTGAATAATTCTAGAGGAAACCAGATAAGTAATGACGGACAGATGTGTGCTGAAGCTACTGTGGATCAAACTTGTAATGATACTAGCCTAACTAATGGTGAAGATATTTCTGCTAAAACTAGTAGCAATGCTAGCGGACAAGTAGCATCACAGGGTCACAAATCGTTGCAACAACAGCATTCTTACTACAACCAGATGCAGATTTTGGCTAATGCCTCCACAAATTTCCATAAGAAACAACTCAATAGACAGATACCCACTGGTGGCAGGTCTCAAGAATCGCCAAGTCCTGAACAAGTTGTAAGAGGTGTGGAATCTATTATCAAAAGGATAAGAGATCTGTTGGAGGTCAGTAATTGTTCATATGAATACGTATTTCGTTGGTGTTTAAATGAGGTGTTTTGATATTTTCTGGTTTAAATGAAAAATAATATTTATTTATCAGCGGTTGAATTTTACTGCCATCGAGGAGGTATAACGTAGTGAATATGAAGCAGCACGTTAATCTTAGAATTGCATTTTTCAGAATCTAATGGAATACGACCATTATTGCGTTTTATTTGAGGCCTCGAGTTAGGATTATGTACGCAGTAGCACGTGAGGCTGAATGAGTAGTAATGGAATTCGATCCAATGTGTGTTATGTACAAAAGGCAAGTTTCGTCTGCCGAAGGAAACTGGCACCTGGCGCACGTATAGATAGTGCTCGTCAGTCTTAGTTGGCATTCTATTTAAGAGAATGACACCTCTGAGTGTAAACTATCTCCACTAGAAATGGGCTACCCAGTGCTCTGTTACAGCCCATGCATAACCATCAACATTACGAATTATGATGAATATATAGTTAATCAGCCGTCGCGCAGGATAAAATGTGAGACCTCACCTGCTGAATCGTTCAGGATGGATAAGCGAAATCAGGCAATTGCAGGCCTCTTCATTTCCGATTCAGCTTCTTTGCGTTCTCAATTATCTTCTCCCTCTAACGAAAACACTTATCTAGGCTGTGTGTATGGTGAATGTCGAATATGCTTCATGTATACTACCATTTATCAAACAGGCTAGGTTCTCAAATCAGCGCATTTAATATGCGAACTTTAAAATAATTTGGGTAACAAGAATCTATAGAATGTCCGTTGGATTTTGATACATTTTTTGTCCCAAACTAGAATCAATGTTCCTATGAGCATTACAGAACTAGGTGCACCATTCCCCTCTTCGAATTACTGGATTCGATACTGTGGTACCACGTGACTTAATCAAGGCAGACAATGAGGAGCCGGTATTATCCATAGCACATGAGTTGAAGCTTGTTTAACTTAATGGCTCCCTTAAAATGCCGACATTGTGCGGCACGCTTAAAGACGCATACTAAATCAATGCCAGAAACAATCAACTTTTCCATTTAGTTGTATCTGTTTGTGTCCTCACCGATTGCAGTACAGATGACTGTATTGATGCTTTCTAATTCGATCTAAATTTTTTTGTATATAGAGCAAGAAGTTCAAAAATTGTCTGGGTTCTGAATAACATCAATGCCAAATTTGGCCGCTTAAGTTGTCGTGATGGAAAATTTATGGTGACCGATTGTTGTAAAGATATTTGAGTAAAAAATCTTCAGATGTCGTGTAGGGCGTTGCACATTATGGCGTCGTGAAGTCCCCTGAAAAATGTGGACTTAAATAGATGACGTCGTTGTATCTAGAAGCTATACTGTTGATCTTGCCTAGCCTTAAATGTGACTTGGCCATGATGGTGTTTTGAGGAGGTTTTGTATTCCTCACTTCTGTGTGTTACCTGGGTAAATAGACTCATAATAACTAGGATCTCCCTCTCTTGAATATCTCCTTTAATTATTTGTGTGCTTAAATTATTTTCTTTGTTACTATTAACACTTTAAAATTGTTCTTGGCAATTTTGTAAATTTACTATGGTTAAATGACAATGAAACATTGGTTAATAATTATTCTTTTTGCTGTACGTGACGATGATGATCTATAACTGTCACTTTTTTTGGAAGACTGAAGTTGATTCTTACCATGGCCTTATCCGTTGTAGATTTACATTCACATTTTCCCGAAAGTTAGATAGGAATTAACTTCAAATAAATGAAGGCAGACTCAAACAGATGTCTTACAAAAATATGAATCTTGAATCACAGTAACAAGCACAGCAAACGGGCAGAGTGAGTCGAAAAGTCAGAAGAAAGAGTTGCCTAAAATATTAGGCTTTATTCATCATATAACGCAGATATACATGCTAAAAGACAAAGCAAAACATGTTAGTATACGAACGGTGTGAATATAAATGCGTGTACAAATAAACAATCATATCATTCTCCTCCACTGCGATTTGTAGCGTAGCGTCAGAGTCGGAACAAGACTGTTATAGTAACAATTCAAAGAGGATTGAGAAAACAGTATTTAAACATTTCCACTTCGTAAGTTATAAGGATGAACACGTTGTTGTTGATTGATAAGGTTTTCGAGATTCTCTGATAGGTCACGAGCATTTGAGTTATCCGTAGATTCACAATTTGCCTTAACATTATCAATATCGGTATCGTCATTATAGGAGGTTTGTTCATCAGCAACAACCGGTTTATTTTCACGGAGTCCCATATTATTTCCAGTTTCATTCATCAGTGCGTCGGAGCCTTTCGGGGCTAATTGACGGATAGATACTGTATCTTCTCTTCCATCAGAAAACGAACATGCGCATAGTTAGGATTGCAATGAATTAGTTCAACTTCTTCCACAGAGGGGTCATATTTAGACACTCTAGCATTCTTCTTGAGTAAAACTTTGCCAGGAACAGTAAGCCAGATTGGGAGTGTGGTACCAAAAGTCGACCTTCTATTGTGTCGAAAAAGACGCTCGTGAGGGGTTTCGTTGGTAGATGTGCACAAAAATGAACGGATTGAATGTAATGCGTCCAGCAGCACGCATTCCCAGTTTTCAACTGAAAGCCTTTTTGATCTGAGAGTGAGAAGGATCGATTTCCATAAGGTACCATTCATTCTTTCTACCTGTCCATTTCCTTTGGGATTATAAGGAGTCGTTCTACTCGAAGCTATACCTTTTTCCCGAAGAAAATTTTGTACCTCGGTCGACATGAAGGAAGAACCTCTGTCTGAGTGAATGTACGAAGGCATCCCAAACATTACGAATATTTGACACAGGTGAAGTATGACGGTGTGACTGCTAAGGTCAGGACAAGCAAATGCAAAGGGAAATCGAGAATATTCATCGATGACCGTCAGTAGATAACGATTACGAGTTGATGAAGGAAGAGGTCCTTTAAACCGCTCAAACGGTTGGGTAGCTTTGATTAATTGGCCTTGAATTGCCGAAGGAAATCTGGGCTTGATTTCAGAGCACACTTCACAACTCAAGGTCATTTTTCGAATTTCATCAATAGAATATGGTAAATTACGAGATTTCACAAAGTGGAGCATACGAGAAATTCCAGGATGACAAAGAGAATCATGTATTTGTTTTAAATCCAGTCCATTTAGAAGCGCACCACAACAGGATCGACTTAGGGCATCTGCTGTTTTGTTATCTTTTCCGGGTCTATAGACAACATCGAAGCTGTAAGGTGATAATTCCATTTTCCAGCGCAAAATTTTATCGTTCTTCACTCTTCCTCGATTTTGATTGCCAAAAATAAAGGAAACAGATCTTTGATCAGTGACAAGTTTGAAATGATTACCCAAAAGTAAATGCCTCCATTTTCGAATAGCTTCAACCACGGCATAGGCTTCTTTTTCAACAGCTGAGTGATGTTTTTCAGATGGCGTCAACGTCCGAGAGAAAAACGCCACGGGTCTTCCATCTTGGTTCAAAGTGGCAGCAATAGCTACGTCCGAAGCATCAGTTTCGACGACAAACGGAATATCACAACGAATAGAAGCTAGAGTTGCTACGGCTAATTCTTTTTTAAGATCATCGAAATTTTGTTTCACAGAGACGGGCAAAGGAAAAGTTCGATTATGAACGAGTGAGTGAATTTTATCGGTGAAGTTGGAGATCCACGGCGAA
>JAQBSW010012785.1:0-15753 GCA_029291075.1 Eudiplozoon nipponicum
TGGCAGTGAAACATTAGTCACTTTTGACTTTTGTATGGCTGGACATGATGATGATGATGATGATCATCATCATCATCATCGTTATCAGATCACGACGACATACCGCTTAACGCGTGTGCAACGGCACTGCTGACTGTAGTGTTGCTTTGTTGTCCGACTGGTTAAATGCAATAGGATTAGTGCTAATATTCGTGTTTGCATAGAAATTTGTCAACCGACATCTCCAATCAAGTACAATGCATGTGAGACTACTAGAGGTGAGAGCCGCATGTCTATCTTTCCTTTCCTTCGATATGAATTGTGGTTCGTCTCTCGGAAGTCAGTTTGCCACCCGACTCTGTTGGTGGTCATTGAACATCGAAACGTGTCAGTACATATGATTAATAGAGTTGGTGTTTGTATCTAGCTCGCAGACTTGATTTAAGGAAATCTAGTAAGCATAAAATGTTTGTCTTCTACCCATGATACGATAGCGTACCGTGAATGCTATATGCTTTAATCACTTGATCTGATCACATCCTTTTGGTTTACCGAATTCAGTGGAAATTCTGGTCCATGCGGCCGACCCTATTCCGTACGAATTAATGTGCACTAAGCTTGATATCTTAAAGCAGCAAGCCGTCATGGACTTCAGCTTCGGTAAGACCGCATATAATTCCAGCAGAAAGCCTACTAAACAACACATGGAACGCTATGAAAGGAAAGCTTAAGCAAACGTTGCCTTATCTTCCTAAGGGAAAGCCAAATAACTTATTAGCTTATGCTAATAAAGAAGTTATTCAATATTCGGCAACTGACGCGCTATTGAGAAAATTGTATCATGAACCGTAAGTGTTGCAACAAGTGTACTGCCGGCTACGTAACAAGTGCGAATTAACACAAGTTTAACGCTGTCAATGAGTTGAAAGCAGTGTCAAAACCTAACAGTCTCTTCGAGCTGTATGCTGAGATATGAAGTATTAGCAGTTGCCATTCTGCGAAGAGAGCATGGGCGCCTTCTTCAATTTATTAAACGCAACTTTCCAAGCTCTATTAATCTCTAATTAATCCATCTTTATACTGTGAATTGTGTTGTTAACGATGAAGCGACATCTATATTTAAGAGACCGCTATAACAAATTTATAATTTTATTTAAATGGCAGTACTTTAATTTCATGCTGGACTGCAAAGTCGCTGGAATCGATGGCTTGCCTTTGGTATTTTTTTTTAGTTCAATGAAATAGTTTGAAAAAGATCTTCACTGCATTGTCGTAATGCAAATGAAAGAGTGACGCTGTGTTACCCATCCACAGAATGTTGACATTTGCGCTTCAGCCAACTACTGTAGTGAAAGATACTATTGGTATAGGGAGTAATACTGATGAATTGCCAGGAAATTCGAAACGAATGTGCAAGAGATTATATGTTCCGCTCATGCTGTCTTTGTTTTATCCTTCTGGTCACTAATAGAATGAGCGGACTGTTTCCAAAGCACAGAATTCTTCAACTCTTTGTCAATAGAGGCCAGCTACTAAGCCAAAGAGAAGGAGCAAATTAAAGAATGGACTACAAATTTTTTAGCCTAAGTGATGCCTAATTGATAATATTTATTGTGGCAATGTAAATAGAAGATTAAAATTTAATTATAAATTAGATAACTGTTTAAACAAAGAAAAATTTCTATAAGTGTTTCCAATTTCGATAACTAAATATTCAATCCGCCTGGTCAGTTATTCTTACTAAAGTTGTACTAGAATAAGCAGTGGCGGTAACATCAAAACATTTGGAACCATTAATGGAAGCAATAACTGAACTTCACGCGAGGAGAGATAGACCACTTGATAACGGAGTCTTCATTGGCTAGGATAGACTCGCAGTTTGCCAACAGATAGCGTTCGACAAGGATGTGGCATTGGCTCCACCGTGTTCAATTATGTCGTTAATTCAGTGTTTACCAAAGTCTCTTTAACAGTTTTTGGTATGTAGATAAGTGGTGATGACCGACTGGACTATTTCGAATAAGCTGAAATTGTTGTGTTAGCGAAGAAAGACAAAATCCGCAGCACCATTAATTTTGCTCAATAGTTGTCCATCCAATATTGTCTAAAGCTAAATATCTAGAAAATTTTTGTTGTGGCCAATTATAAACCAAAGCCTATGGTCGCGCTAAATGGTGCATTGTAGTTATTCATTAACACATTTACCTACCTGGGATCCCTGGTGATAGCAAACTGATTGGCATTTTAAGGAAATTTCCAGACGCAGACAGGATGCAGGTGCCTTGCGGAAGTTATGTTAACCAATATGAAATAGTTTTCAAATTTCCCAAAACAACGAGTATACTGTGTTTAGGTATGAAGAACTATCAATTACAGCATTGATCAGGAGCAAAATTCTATCGAATATAATTAATGAACGCCGTTTGCATTTTTAAGAGTCAGGCCTCCGGGGCACTTCAGACGGATGGTCGAAACTGCAACTGAAGTAGGACAGTAGCATTGTTGCGGAAATTCAGCAGAAAACAAGATCCATTAAACGCAATTCGAGAATTCACCACATAACTAGACTTAGATCTATTTATGTGTGTGTTCCTGTATGCTTTTATTATTAATTAATACAATAAGCAAAAGTTTATGAGTGCATTCTAATGGTCCGTTTATGCTTCGAAAATTTACTATAAATATAACAACGCAACACTAAGAATAATATATTATTCAACTGATAAACGCTATAGTTAGGGCTACCATCAACTGACTGACGATTGACCAACTATTGCAATTATCTAATGAACACCGTTTATCTTGACTTTGGTGTTGCCCTGGACAACTTCATACACGCCACGCTCACCGGCCACTGACGCAAATACAGTGGATGACTCGAGGACTCAATATCACTCGCGATATAGGTCTATTGATCTGGCTATAAAATACTGCCACTTGCCGAGAAACGCTTGCTCTAAAGAGAATTAGCCAAGTCTATCGGTATTGACCTGTTGTGGAATCTGGCACAGACTCTTCTGCATTTCCACTGTGCTGGAGATACAAAGTTATGCCCACCAGCAATATACTGTAAATGAAATGATTTAATTGCATTTGCTTTTCTTATAGTTAATTATTTTTTAATTTGGTTTTAGGTCGACCGACAAGGCCACTGATTGAGTTCATCGAAGCTGTCGGTGCTCAAATTTAAAAGATTTTAAACAATTCTTTGGGCTTTTTATTGTTTATATCCAATTTTAACCATTTATGCACTATTGTTTGAATTGTAAATGTATTTAGCAAGTTGTTCAACATAATATTTAATTTATAATACAATTTCTTAGAACAAAATAACCATTCGGAAATGGTAAGAAACTCGTTGTAGCACGCATATCGCGCTGGCGAAATGCTTGGCAAGCATCCGTTAAGTCTTTTACTCATGACAATTAACCAATGATTATAACCAGTGCATGCATATATACATATTGTATACCAATTTATTGGCTTGTCAAGCCAAGTGAATCATTAGTGTAAAGAGCAACCATCCTTCTTGATCATCGTTTTGTCATTTCCTAAAGTTCTGTAACAAACAATTCCTTAGGATTTTCGTTTTGTTTATGCTAAATTATAACAACTTCTGCGCTCTTGTTTCAATTGTAAATGTATTCAGTATGTTCAATAAAATAATTAATTTTTGCCATCTATTCTTACACCCAGCAGTACGAACCAAACAATCGTTCAATGGTTATTTAATTTCATTGTAGTATGTACATCACGCTGGTAAATTTCCCTATAAATCAGCTTTTCCTGTAAATTTCCCTTTAAATCAGCTTCTCCTGTAAATTGAAAATTTAGAAGAAAAAACTACGTATCAATTAACTATCAACAAATGCTTAGGTTATGCCTGTTAACAAAAAATAATTCATGACAAGTAGTTGACATAACAATACACTTGTGGTAATTGGCTGAACAAGTCGAATGAATCGATGTAGCTGCCGTTAGCTGTTGTGCATTTAGTTATATACAATGGGATTGGTGTTTATATCAAGCTCGCAGACTTGATTTAAATAATTCATATAATGTCTTCGGCAATTCCACTTCAAAATAAACAGGTTTATTCTTAATTTAGCATCATGCGCATGAATGAATATGCCTGTTAATCTCAAAATAATGTTCTGTACGTACAGGAATAAAAATTTCCATAAAAGTTACCATCTTGTAGATATAAACCATGTATCGAGAATGTAAAGTTTACCAACACGACGGTTTTCGAGGTACCAAGTCTGTAAAGGAATCCAAATTCACTAAAATTGATTGTTCAAACCAGTTCTAAACAGCTGTTATCCTAAAATAATCCATCCGCTCTGGCATCAATCTATATTAGTTATCTAATTTCGTTGTAATTGTGACATAATTCAATGAATTATATCATAATTACTTAGTCTTTTTTCGGAAAACCAATATTGTGTATTTGTTGTTGCGTACTTAGTAACAAATAATTTCAAATAGGACCAGAAGAATAAACCAAAGTCAGCATGAACAAAAGTTATAATCTCATGTACACATGCGTTTCGTGCTCACTGACGACTCATCCGTAAAAAACAGTACAACTATAACAGTACAAAACAGTAAAACTATATATTTGGTAAAGTAATGTGGACTAACGATATTAAATCTTCTTCAAGAATGTGTATTAAAGCAGTAATGGAGCTAATTTCATATGAAGTCTTCATTTCAACCACCTCACTATATATAATACATACTGAGCCTGAAAAATGTACCAACACCATCGTTTACAAAATACCGAGTTTGTATATTATACCAACGATGGATTTCAGCATCTGCTAAATTTCACGAAAATTGGGAATTGCAACTTCTTCTAAACACCTGTTACTCCAGCAAATCCATACACTCTGGTCTTGAACGATACCATTTTTTACATTTCACGGCAAAAATGACATCGTTCCTAATCACGCACAGCAATATAAAAGCCATTAGTAACTAATGTTTCACTTGTTTATAACCATAAGAGAAATAAATAGGATTGTAAAAAATAATGACGAAAATAATAATTTATGCAAACTAATTATTCGAGGGATTTATGAGATGGAGGACCAAGTTACTATGAGTATATTTAATTAGATAATACACAGAAATAAGACAAATTAAACGTCTAAACAACACCATTATGGCCAAATCAGCTTTAAGGCCAAGCAAAATAGGCAACAAAGCTTCCTTGTGGATTTCACTGTAGTACGTCATAAACAGAACTTAACCTTGCAGCTGCCTCTGAAACAAGATGGCTACTGAGCTCGACTTGATTCCATATAGTGCAAGATTTTAAATCAAGAAATATGATGCGCATGTGGACCACATTTGGGCAGACGAGTGGCTTCAATTCTACCAAATTTTGTTGTAGTTTACTTTGACCGTTTCGACCAAGTCAATATCTGCCCACCTTTTTTTACATCAATCTGGGGCTGTGTGAAGGAATAGTGCTCTGCTGTGCAATCAGCTTGATGGTTTACGCAAAACGTGACCGGGCCAACGAAGCTAATGGAGTCTTATTTGTTTTTCCAACGAGAAAAAATTTTAAAATTCACAAACATGTCTACTAATGTTAGCACCTGACCCACTAATTACTTACATATGTCGGTATAAACTAAAAATTGTATAGTGCAGAAAAGGCAATTCATCCAGTAGACCTATTTAGTCCTTATTGGGAACTCATCACGTACTTGCCAGAATTTGCCGCGGATAGGGCTCGGACCTGGGCACATCTGCTTCGGAATCTGGTGCTCTAACCACTGTGCCATCCTGCCGCACACTACACTGCACACAATTTTCAGTTATATACTAACTAATGTAACTTGGTCAGTCTATTTTTGCTTTAGGTGGAGCTCATATAGCATCCATTTAAACCCAAAGTTCCAACTAACGATCCCAAATCTCATTACTGAACAGACACCATACTACATGGGGAAGTGGTATTGAAATGAACATTATATAATTAAACGAACATTGGTTGCGCGGGCGGTGATAACAGTTATTATAATCAATGTTGCGATCTTTATATAAGCACTTGATCCATTAATTACTTAAATATGTCAGCAAATACTGGCCAGTACATGAGGAGTTACTAATAAGGACGAAACCAGTCTACTGGATGAATTGCCTCTTCTACACTGTACAATTCTAATTTTATAGACATATGTAAGTAATTATTGGGTCAGGAGCTTATATCAAGACCGCAAATATGATTATATTGAATGTTACCACCGACCGCTGAACCCAAGGTTTTTTCTTATGTAAATGACCATTTCAATACCACTTTCACATGTAGTGTGGTGCTTGTTCAGTAATGACAGATTTGGGATGGTTAGTTGGAACTTTGGGTCTAAAATGGATGCCATATGATCTCCACCTAAAGGAAAAATAGACTAACCACGTTACATTAGTTAGTATATAACTGAAAATTGTGTACAGTGTGCGGCAGGGTGAATCAGTAGGTAGAGCACTGGATTCCGAAACACGTGCCCAGGTTCGAGCCCTGCCCGCGGCAATTTCTGGCCAGTACGTGATGAGTTCTCAATAAGGACGAAACCGGTCTACTAGATGAATTGCCTTTTCTACACTATACAATTCTTAATTTATACTGACATTTGTAAGTAATTAATGGGTCAGATGCTTATATCATGACCGTAGCCTTGATTATAATAATTGCTACTACCGCTAGCGCAACTAATGGTCGTTTACTAATGTTAGAGTTGGTTATTAATTGTTGGCAACCTACATGTGTTATATATCTCAAACAACGATGGTCGAATGCCTGTAAGCGTCTAAAATCACCATCTCTAAGGAGCCGTCACCCTATCGTATAATAAAAGTGCAGATGCAGATTGATAATGATACGAAGGTAATTAAACCCGTCAACAATGTCCAGAGTTGGATGAGTGGTGGGTGATCCTGTAAAATTGCCGCACATTTAGAGGACGAATTTCATACTGTAAGATGGAACAACGACTGCTAATCTATTCAAGGTAGCCTGTGCAGAATCTCGATTATCTAATAATAATATATCGTCTGCATAATCAAGATAGACCAACCTACCTCCCGTGAGAACTTAGACGCGTGTATCTTGAACGCATGAACGAATGTTTATGATAATAGCATCTATTATGAAATTAAACAAAAATGAGGAAACGGATAGCCTTAATGAACGCTACTGCTCTTCGTAATGTTGTGCGCTAACTCATTATAGAATTTAACGCGACTAGAATTACCTGATCTGCGTTTTGACTAACGCAGCTTTCATTGTTCCAGTAATTTTCTTTTTTTCATAATATTTCGATCTCCATTAACGTAGATCTTCATCAGATACATTTCACGAAACAAATGAAGGAAGCGACTAGAATTGTTTGTGTAGAGCGCGTGTATAATATTTAAAAATTATGGTATAAACAAATTTTTGAGAGAATATCTAATAAAACACTGCGATCCACTGAGTCAAACGCAACTTGAAGTTTAGAAAGACATCTTTTGTGGGACTCGAATGCACATGTCGCTGTTCAAGAACATTCCTTGAGGAAAAATGTAACCTATACAACCTCATTCTGACCGGAATCCGACTTGTTCTTCTTTAGTATGTGATTCACACAAAGCGCTAGGACGGCGCTTAAGTTGGAGTTCTACAATTCTACGATTCTTATGAGACGAGTCAGGTGGAATTTGGCACATTGTTTAATAAATCTCCATAGATTATACAAAGAACGAATAATTATTTTTTATCGAGGCCTACAATGCAGCATACAATATAGTACCTGCATTTTTCATAGAAGAACTTAACTTCGATCGAAATAAATTCATCTTTGACTTTAGAATATCTTTAAATTTTGTCGGAATGACGGTTTCCGGAAAATTGTAGTGCAAATCTACAACGAATAAGTGCATGATGCGAGTCCACATGGATGCAAACATGCTCTCATTCCGTCACTACCAATTTAACACTAATTGTTACTACGTAGTTAGACCAAACACGAGGCTTCACATTAAAATGGATGATAGCTGTCCCATTAGTCCTGAAATATCTGTCTACGGGCCATACTTCATTCACCTGCATATATAATAGTTACATAAGGTTTGTTGCGGAGAATTAATATATATGTAATTGTGTATTAGGTGTTGCGTACCTAGTAACAAATTAGTTTAAATAGGACCAGAAGGATATACCAAAATCAGCATTAACTAAAGATATAACCTTATATACACAAGCGTTTCGTGTTTAATTTAGACTCATCAGAAGAAACCAATACTACTCTTTATACGCATTAAATATTTCTTCAGTGTATATGACAGCTGGACGGTGAAAGCTCTTATAGGTATGTGCATTTAAGCAGTAATAGAGTAAAAACAATATAAACACAGCGGCAATGCGACTTTAAATTGAAGTCACTATAATACACTAAATACCTGTAAACGTTACCAACCCAATGATTTTGGTGTTAGACAAAATTTAACGAAAGATAAGAGTAGAATACACTTTGAATATCGATTACTCCATGAAAGCGTTATACACTGGCCTCGATTGATATCAGTTATTAAATTTCGTAGTAATCAATCAATAAAAAATATAATGGTTAGCCACATACTAAGCTTTATGGATATTTACAGCCGGATTAATGCAGGCAGAATAAGTATGTTCAGGCATTGAGCTTAAACTGGAGGAAATGCACGCAATTGATTGGTTTCCTTCTTTTTCACACTCTCTCTATGTTTACTTGTTTTGCCTTCCAATTTATATATAAAGAGATGTTAAAGTGTAGATAATTGAGAAAAAATGAGAAGAAAACGGTTCTCGTATCTGACAAAATTTCTTTTTATTTTTGCACATGGGAAGGGTCCTAGAATATAGTAGTTATAAAGTCATTCTTGCGAGAACAAAATTGTTTAGTTACATAATGAGCATTGCGTACATAGTAAAAAATGTCTAATCTCGTGTATGCATGTGTTTCGTGCTCACTGACGTCTCATCAGTAGAAGCCGGCAATTTTAACCGAAGTTTATAAAAGCTACATAATAAAACGCAGTGCACGAGATGGTCTTTTTTATAACAATTTTACTTTTATAGAATTATCCCGTCGAGCACATTATATTCATATCGGCGTGAAATAGATAAGTTTGTATGAATTGCATCAATTTATTCACATAATGCTCAATGTCTTAAGAGGCCTTTATTTCCGACTTTTTGTTCACCATCAGCCAAACACCAATATCATGCAAAAGCCATTGACTTCTGTACACGTGAAAATGAATCAGGACGTATTCGAGTGCCAGTTCACTTGTCTGACGTTTATGTTAATCCTAGTCGTTCTCAAGTAGTCTATTACCGCTGTGATTATGTTCTGCTTGCTTTCGTCATCCAAGCCGTCAAAGGCATTCCGCACGGAACATTCGTCATCAGGCATTTTGTCGAACTCTGTATAGGGTAAAATAAGAATTTAAATGTATAGCGAAAAGTTGTCGCTAACAAATAAAACGATGAAGAAATTTAAATAGGTTAAGTTTGCCGACTGAGTTATGAATTTTTTGCTTTCTCTATTTCTTGACGGCAAAGAGCTGGATAAGAATAACGATGTCTTAATGCTGGAAATGAGTTGGAAGCAGCGTCGAAGCATAACAAGCTCTGAATCGCATGCGTCTACAGGATCACCTACCAATCACGTCAAATCTGTGGTTGCAAAATGAAGACCTGGCCGTAGTTGACAGGTTAACCTATTTTGAAAGGTCTGTCAATAACTCAAGAAATATAACTGACGATGTAAATATTAAAATCGCAAAAACTAGATTAGAATTCGCCAACCGTCATCCCACATTGTCTTGAAGGTCGTGTGTACAATGCGTCTTTACATTCAGTTCTATTATACCTAGTGAGACTTGGTCCTCCAGAGTTGATGATGTTTGTCGCCTAGAGACATTTGACCACATTTGTTTGAGGCGCATAGAACATAGGTTGCCAAAAATGAATATGCAACGCTTACATCCGTATACGTTTAACAATAATTGTTTGCGCGGGTGGTGGTAAAAATTCTTTAAATCAAGTTTGCGAGCTTGAAGTAAACACCAATCCCAATGTTCGACGACTGGTTAAATACAATGGGATTGGTGTTTACTTCAAGCTCGCAAACTTGATTTAAAGAATCCGTATACGTTATTGGGCAGTCCAACAGGTGCTCACGTTAGACAAACAAATAAGACTCCATCAATTGTGTTTGCTCAATCACGTTTTGCATATGCCTTCAATTAGATTTCCAAAATGAGCATTAATTCCTCAGCCAGCGCCAATTTGGCGCAAGAAACATGGTTGACAGATTCTAACGTGGCACGAACAGCTTAAGTCAATTTTATTAAAATTGATGGGGCCGTTCTGGGAGTGGGTTGAAGGATGGGAACGTGCAAAATATTTCTTCAAAACGAGCTGCGAAGCCGGAATCAGGTCGAGGCTCGGTTAAAATCTTGTTGCATATTTCAAATAAAATCATCTTACTAGCTTTACTTGAGTTGAGATAGGTTATATGAAAGGTTTGGTCGTTTTTTGTGGCGCGATACAGTAAAAAACACAATCAAGATGGCGCCTTGCCTTAAAGCTTACTTGGCCAAAATAGTATTGTGTAGAGGTCTGGGTTGCCTCATTGCTGTGTGTTGTCTAGTTAAATATGTAGCCTGGTCCTATTACAGGTACTTTACAAAGATCATACTCTTGGCATTTTGACTGTTACTTTGAACGAACGATATTTTTTAATTTGACGGGAAAGTTTGTTTATGGTCATTAAGTTAAGAAAAATGTTCATTTTTGATTAATCAATAAATTTTCCTATAACGATTCTTTTTTTATTTATTTGACATATATTAATACACGTGTACGATTTCTGGGTTTTTGTTGTTGTTGTAGTACCATTTCTTTGTTAGCAATAAGTGCATTTTGTTGCGTTAGCCAACTATACGCAAAAGCAAGTCACGACCGATACATGACTTAAAGTCTACTCTGCATATCTGCCGTGACGTTTTTTAGAATTTACGTAGATTTATTTATCAGAAACTGTCTCATTTAAGATAACTTTGTTCTATAACTCAGACCCTTAGTCTACGTTTTATTTGCGAATTTTTACTTAATTCATTCTTGTTGTGTGACAATTAATATTAAGAATTTAAAATACTTCTAGCAATAATTATTGTCAATTCATAGTATATACTGCAGAGTAGTAATAAACATTCGGGAATATCAAAAAAATGTAAAGTGGCAGGGAACGTTACAAATATATTCCTATTAACTAGGTCATCCTCCTTATAAATCACATTCATTTAATAAAATCTTGTCAAAATAATTTTTTTTTAAATTTCGTATTTGCTTTTCTATTTTTCTCATTGTTATCTAGCAATTAAGCATCAGATATTAACAACATTTTGCTATTATTCTCCATGATGATAATGATGATGATGATGAACTAGTTATACCAGTCGCGTTTCTCTGAACGAAAAGAGTACACTCGTCCAAGTTTTGAAAATCAATTGAGATTTGCGAGTAGATTCTGCCAATAGCATTCCTTATTGGCTGTGCTAATGTGCACTAGCTGTGGAAAAAATATAGCAGGAAGGGAACTGACGAAGCCACTAGATTTATAGCCAAATTAGTTCTCTCCATCATAATAAAAGCTGTCTCGTTGATGCTTTTGCTAGATGTCTATAGGTCCAGTAGAAATGGCACGTTTTTTAACCAGATAGCCTTAGAATCGATTTTAAGCCAACTGCACGGATATCTAATCTCTGTAAATGTATGCATCTCGGAGTCTCAAAATGGTTATAATACCTCTACATATGGCACTATAAATTCTACAATACAAACATTACCATTAACTATATTACAGTTAAATACTGTTTGTTGCGGAGAACTAATATATATACAAGTATGTATTAGATGTTGCGAACCGAGTAACAAATTAGTTCTGTTGTCACCAAAAGGATAAACCAAAGGCAGCATGAACGGAAAGTATAATCTCATGCACATTCGTTTCGTGCCTACTGGCGACTCATCAGTAGGAGCCGGTATTACGCACTTTAACCACTATATATTCGGTTGAAGAATGTGGAATAATAGGACGGTACAATCTCCTAGACGAATGTGTAAACCTGCAATAGTGAAGCTAACATCATATAAAGTCTACAACAATGCGACTTCAACGCTAACTCACACTATATAATATATATACAGAGTCTGTAAAGGATACTAACACTATAGCTATTGTGTTAGTAACTGATACATTTTTAAATCGATGAGTACCGGATACTAACACTATGGTTTCCGAGTCGGTACATGATACCAACCTGATGGATATAAATTTATGCTAAAGTTCACCCAAATTTAGAATTACAACAATTTCCGAACACCTGTTACTCCAGTTAAACCATACACTTTGGCCTTCATCGATATCAATTATCACATTTCGCGGTAAGCATGACATCATTTAATTCAATATATTACAGTTAAATACTGTTTGTTGCGAAGAGCTAATATATATGCAAGTATGTATTGTATTCTTCTACCAAATATATAGTGGTTAAAGGGCGTAATACCGGCTCCTACTGATGAGTCGCCAGTAAGCACGAAACGAATGTGCATGAGATTATACTTTCCGTTCATGCTGCTTTTGGTTTATCCTTCTGGTCACAAATGAACTAATTTGTTACTAGGTTCGCAACACCTAATACATACTTGCATATATATTAGTTCTTCGCAATAAACAGTATTGAACTGTAATATATTGAATTGAATGATGTCATGCTTACCTTGAAATGTGATAACTGATATCGATCAAGGCCAGAGTGTATGGATTTACTGGAGTAACAGGTGTTCAGAAATTGTTGTAATTCTCAATGTGGGTGAACTTTAGCATAAATTGATATCCATCAGGTTGGTATCATGTACAGACTCAGAAACCATAATGTTAGTACCATGTACCTATTCGGTACAATAATGTTGGTATCGGTTACTAACACAATAGCCATAGTGTTAGTATCTTTTACAGACTCCGTATATATATTATATAGTGTGGGTTAGCGTTGAAGTCGCATTGTCGTAGACTTTATATGATGTTAGCTTCATTATTGCAGGTTTACACATTCGTCTAGGAGATTGTACCGTCCTATTATTCCACATTCTTCTACCAAATGTATAGTTGTTAAAGGGCGTAATACCGGCTCCTACTGATGAGTCGCCAGTAAGCACGAAACGAATGTGCATGAGATTATACTTTCCGTTCATGCTGCCTTTAGTTTATCCTTCTGGTCACAACTGAACTAATTTGTTACTAGGTTCGCAACACCTAATACATACTTGCATTACAATTAACTTTATTACGAGACAAACTATACGCTGTCACTCAATTTTACACATAGATAGTGTTAGGATATCGCCTTAGTTTTTTTATAAATGATGCTTCTCAGCTGTCGATTAGTAGCACGCTTGGATCACGGATCCATTAATACAATATATATTATATAATATATTTATGTTGCTAGAAATAGAACCTTTAGGCTGCCATCAGTCTTTAATGTAACGTTAAAGAATCTTATTTCGAAAGATAATTAAGAACAATATCATGATATAGGTAACATGCATGTGAATGCTAAGCACTATTTCAATTAACTGTCACATTGCCGTAAATAGTACAAAAAAATTGAAGCCACACTGAATCGGCATTTGCACAAGACAGAATGATCGACATATCTGCTGACTTTTATTGTGGATAAGCGAAATTACGCTGGTGCAGACATCTAAATTACCATTTCAGCCTCTTTAACTTTACCTCCATAGGCTACCTGATATAAAACACGCTCATGTAGAAACAATAGATAAGACGGATATAGATAAAATCACAGAGTCCAATGTCGTACCATCGTATATCAAGTACATTGCAATCAAATAAGCAGTTTATGAAATCCTCTCGAACTTTCATCATCATCATTTCCAGCCACACAAAAGTCAAGTGACTAATGTTTCACTGCCATATAACCATAAGGAGTGAAAAAAGAGTATATAAGTGAATTTAGATAAATTATTATTGAGATTTACAGAGAGGTGAGAGAAGGAATACCTTGCTACTTTGAGTAAATTTATCAGAATAACTCACAGAAATGAGGCAAACTAAGCCTCTCCACAAAACCATTATGGCCAAGTTAGCATTCGAGCAAGGCGACATCAGCAATACAGCTTCCTTGCGGATTTCACTGTATCACGTCATAAACAAACCAAACTTCACAGCTAACTTTGCCCTACTAAGAAAAGAAAGTTACGAAGATGATTCTACTAGGCATCTGCAACAAGATCGCCACTGAGCTCGATTCGCTGCCATATCGCTAAGGGTTTCTAACCAAGAACTGTGATGTGCACGAGGTCCCCATCCCGGCAGACGAGTGGATCCTATACTACCCAATTTGGATGTAAGTGACTTTAATTGTTTCTGCCATGTCAAAATCTGCCCACCTTGTTTCTTACGCCACTTTGGTGCTGGATGAGAGAACAGAGCTCTACTGGGCAATCGAAATGAGGGCATACGCAAAACGTGACCGAGCCAACGAAGTTAATGGAGCCTTATTTGTTTTTCTAACGACGAGCACTTATTGTCAGATCCAAAAATACGTCTACGGATGTCAACGTTAGTTATTCGTTGTTGGTAACCAACATGTGCTATACTTCTCAAACAACGATGATCGAACGCCTGTAAGCGTCTCAAATCGTCAACTCTAAGAGGCCAAGTTTCACTAGCGTATAGTAAGACTGTGCGTACAGATGCATTGTAAACACGACCTTTAAGGCAAAGTGAAATATTCGCGTTTCTCCATAAATGACGAAGGTTCGAGAAAGCTACTCTAACTTTCGCAATCCGTATTCTCACCTCGTCGGACATATTGCCTACGTTATTGATAGAGCTCCCAAGATATGTAAACCTGTCGACTATGTCAAGATCTTCATTCTGCAGTCGCAACGTTGGATTGAGTGGTGGGTGATCCTGTAACAGTATCTTACATTTAGAGGGTGCGAATTTCATACCAAAAGACGGAACAACGTTTGCTAATCTATTTAAGGTGGTCTGGGCAGCATGCTGATTGTCGAATAATAGTACGATATCATTCGCATAGTCAAGATCGACTAGTTTATCTCCCGGGAGAACTTCAACTCCAGCGTCCTGAATGTGTGAGAGGGTGTTGTTCATAAAGCAAATTAAGTAACAGAAAGCTTAACAATGCACGTGGAAATTCACATTTGGTGCATACCATAACCGAGAAACCAGGGCCCTACCATAATTGGAGTACTACGTGCAGCCTTCTTATCTACGGGTTATTGGCTTTAATGCTTTGATACCCCAGAGCTGTATTAAGCAGCAAATGTGAGACCGGTATTTTTATCATTCCACCTATAGAAACTTCTCTAGCTGACTAGAGTCCTGTTAAATTTCGAAATTTTATGGCACGCTGGAAGACATTACATTTATGCAGCAGTTAAACAAACTATTTCAAATGTTGTTGTATTGCTGTTTGTAATGACGATGAAAATTTTAATGGGATTAGGTTCATGATAATAGTGATTGTTATGACAATTATGAGGATGATGCATGCCGCAATGTATTCTGTGAACTAAAAAACGAGTAGTGCCGCCTTACCACAACAATTGGACAGAAGATTCATTGAAAAGCCCTTTAACTCATCGTCATCAAGTAGGATATTTGGCAAAAGTCTGCGACT